>VXAL01014422.1:2177-14284 GCA_013399475.1 Chauna torquata | reverse complement strand
TGTTTGTTTGTTTTTTTCTCCTCCAGGTGTACCTTATCTTGCTCTATGGCAGAAAAGAAATAGCAGCTTACATAAATCCTTGCAGCCTCACAGGCTTGCCCAGTGGAAATTTAATAGCCTGTCATTTCTCTTTTCCTGTTCCCACAGTATTTCTACTTTTAAACACATTACAATAAATTTTGTATACACTCACCAGGTTCAATAATGCAATCTCATTTTCTATGGCTCATTCACTAACTAGGTTCCACTTCAGGGGTATTACACTCTGCATGACACAAGATAGTGCTTCACAGAGATGTTATTATCTGATATCAGACAGGTCCTTTATGTCCATAAGCACTGCTGAAAGTGGATTTTTGGAACGTTATATGGCTTACAGTTTTCCAAAATCACATCTGAATGAAAACTACTCTGAGAAAAAGTTTCTCCATTTCTATGCCACACATGCTTATCCTCACCATAACGTCCAAAATGCTCCCTCCATGGTTTTCTTAGCTAGTACATTTCTGATCTAAATTATTCCATTTCTATCTCAGAGCAATCTAATCCATATGAAGCATCAACAAGTTTAAAAAAAAAAAAAAGTAACTATCCCTAAATTTCCATGAGTAGGCAAAAAATTACAAAACCTACATTGAAATTTCTGTTGAGTCTTCTGATTTATCATAATTATTTGTATGTCTGTGAATTGTCAGGAACAACATCTTACAATGGACTAAAATTACTCTCAGTGTAACAGAAAATGAAGCCTTAATAAGGAGAAAATTCAGCTTCATGACATCAAGTACAGATCTCAAAACCATAAAATTCCTGCATGTACTATTGGCAAAAACATGTCCAACCTTAAAGCCAGTTCTGTAAGTAATATCCAATGAACATGACACTCACTAGAGGACCCGTTGCACCCATGGCACCTGTTGGTCCAGATTCTCCCTAGAAACAGAAATGAAACGACACAGTTAGAGGAAACAGGTTAGAGGAAAATAGTTATACGTTTCATCCCCTTCCTCTGCATTTATGCTAGACCTAAGAGGCAGAGTTGCACAGTCACCTGTGTTCATCACACCTATACCAAGGACATCATTCCTTATGCCCTTGGTATACAGGAGATACTACCTTCTTCTCCTCCTCCAGTATTTTCATCTCTGATTCACTAATTAACTGTAATGATGGTATTTTAATACGGAGTATTGTCAACATGCTCAACTGACACAGAACCTGACATCAGCTTTTCATTGACTGATAAGGAGAAAAGCAACAAAAAAGAGATAACTGGCAGGATTTACAGGCAAGAAATTGCTGCATTCTCCTCCTTCCTGTTCTAACTGACCACCCACACTGACTATTGCACTGTGTCTACCAAGTCCGATGTTTCTGCTGTTGTTGCATCCACAGAAAGTGGTAGGCAGTCTTAGCAAAGAAATCTCATCTTAGACAAACTCTCCTCAACTCCTGATTTCACATTTAAACTTACATTTTTGGCAGATTCCCTTCATTTACTACATTTTTAATCTGAAGGAATAGGTCTAGCCCACCTGTGATTATCACCTTCAGCAAGCCAAAAAAGTTTCTGCATCAGCACTGATTAATGTGGAAAATCCTGAAAATAGTTTTCTGTGCTTTATTACAATAACTTTTAATCCATCCTGTGTTGTCACTGCTTTGAGCCGAAGTAGTAAAGGTGCTGCAGTACCAGTGAGGGTCAAAAATTCTAAGAGAATAAAATTCTTAGGTGAGAAATATTTGGTTTGATAAAATATGTTCTCTCTCCTCTCTTCTAAGCCAGTCTTGTTTAAACTTAGTATAGTAAGCTAGAAGAAGAAAGTTAGGTTTTAATTGTGCTTTGCTTTATTTTATTACAGAAAGAAAATACTAGAAAACTGCCTTTACTCTCTGTTTTAAGTTTGGCTGTCCCAAGTCACCATCTGGATCTGTGGATTTCCAAGGGAATTTGGAAAGCAGCAACACAATGGTCTCTCAATCAGTTCACATAAAACCAACAAGAACCATAAACTGGCCAAGTGGCAATGTGTGGGGGCTCTTTGCTAACAGAAGTCACTGTCTTCAACTTTACATAGGTGTCACAGACAGACTGCAGTCAATTCACCTCATACCTTACAGGGCTAAAACAACCCCAGGTGAAACTGTGACCAGCACAAACTCAAGTGTTCTGTTCTTGTATAAAGCCCAGAAATGTCATTTTATAACAGTTGATATGGATTGAACACACAGTAAAAATGGGCAACTCCACATTGCCTCTCCAGGAAAAATGTAGCTCCATGTAAGTAGCACTGACAGGACAGCATACAAAGCTTTGTTCTAAAGATCTACTTACTATCTTTTATTATTTTGGCATTACAGAAACCACGCTTAAGCATTAGTTCTTTGGGCCATGAAAATACCTTTGCTCCAGCTGCTCCAATTTCACCTTTTGGACCGTCAAGTCCTTTCAATCCCTGTAAGAGTTTTAAAAATACGGAAAGATTATATTTATATACATATACATACACACATACACACACACAGAGCATTTCTACTATTATTGTTAAAATAACTTAGTACTAAAGCCTTTAAAATGGACCTGAAGTGGCAAAAGCAAGAAAGAGGCGTGGTGGGAACAGATGGAAAAAGTTTCTAAACATTTTCTAAATGGAAACCATTTGTACAAGGTACATTTCCTTGGATTTAGTTTCCTTTTTAAAACACGAGTGTAAAAAAAATCCTAAAACAACAAGGATGAGGCTCTGAGCCATAGGAAACCTATTTATTCCTCCCTGAAGTAAAGTTCTGGCCAGAAAACTTGGTAATTTGTAATCACGCCATCTTGCAAACATATCCACCTCTTGAGTTCCCCACCCTAATGTAAGAATTGCCAACAAAGTGAGAGAACTGTCAGGTTTGTGCCTCCTGAAGCTTGGCAGAGCTCATGCAAGCTCCTTCCAGATTCCCAGAACATTTGAAAATAAAGTGAAAATAATGCACAGAAGAATATAACACAGAGGTCAACTTAACAGGGAATAGCGCTGATTTTCTGCAAGGCCCTCTTTCTCTCTAATGGCACTGATTCTGCCATGATTGGTAGGACTAACAGTGTAGTCAAATTCACCACAAATACAAAAAAGTTTAATGTGTTTACACTGAAACTGTCTTGAAATATCATAAATAAGGAGAAGGAAAACCTTGTTTCTTACCCTGTGACCCTTGAGACCTGGAAGACCTGGAGCACCAGGAAAGCCTCGAGGCCCCTAAGAAGGAAAAAAAAAAAGAAAAAGTAAAACACTGATTTCTTCAGATAAACCTAGTAACAATGCTGTTAACAGGGAAAATAAATGGTAGCAGCATTAATAATAATACTCCTAACTCTCCTTCACCTTTGTGACACAATATATAGCAAGGTACAGCATTTGAGAGGGTCACAATACAACATAACATCCTATGAAGCTAGACAGTCCCACCATTATGTGCTTTTTCAATGACACTAAAAGCTTTATCACTTTCACTGGTGTATGATCAAACCTCAAATTTCAACAGACATTATGAAATAAAACCAATGGTAGATTGAGTTTTGAAGTTTAATATAGAGAAACCTTAACTAAACAGAGATCAAAAATCAGAGTCACTATTTAACATGAAATAGAAACTGTGGCCAAACTGCAAGCTACACATGTTATATCAGAATATATCAGTCAAACAGCATGATAAACAACTGCTATTAAAACATACCTAGCAATTAAACCACAGTTGCCCGGCACTTCCATCTCTACCAAATTTCAGGATTCCTCTTTCAGGAAAGGCTAAGTAATGAAAGGGAGCTGGGTGCCTTGTGTTATGATACTGGTCATATGAATTTATAATGGAAATAACATTAGCACCTTCATAATCTTGGGCAACAGTTCAGCAAACTGCTTCAACTTACTTCTTCCTCTCTGGCACAAGGAATTATTCACTTCAATGGCAGCTGGACATTTCTACTTCCACAATTCTCCACAACTGTAGGGATTTACAACTCATCCCTCACTCATTTACAGTTTTTTTGAAAGAATTACTGATACCGATTACTGATTACTTTCTTTTAATAAACAAAAAGCATGTGCCAGAAGGAGCCTCTCAAACCTATCTAGCAAACAAGCACCAGAGATAGCTCTCTACTTTGAGAGGACTCCACTTCTTTTGTCGTCTCATTGCAACCAAAGGCACTTCAGTTGTGATTTACTATTCAAACGGATAAGTGCATCAGAATCTTGCTTAGCCAAAAGAATTACAATTGAGTACTTCTGAGCCAGAACTATCAAAAAGAGCATAGTTCATACATTTCACATACAAAAAACTCATTAAGATACATTATAGAAAATGAAGCGTCACATAAAGTAACACTGATATTCACAGGATCACAAAAGATCATCCGAGATCTCAGCATGAGAGAAGAGCACTTTACATACACACATGTTGTTTCCTGGTTAGCATTAAGAAATGTAAGAAAGGTCTTTGTCTTCCCATTGTCAATTATGTGGATAGTGTCTGATCATAAGGTTCAGTGGGAAATTACTCTAGAGTCTGCAGATTCCTAAAGGAAAAATTAATTCATAAAGGTATGAATTTTCTGAAACGAGTAGGTTAGATTGCTTGAAGTTATTTATACTCAGTGGCTTTCTCAGTGAAGGTCAACCTCAGTCATTGTACAAGGTCTTGCATGTAAATTTGAAATTGTACAAATTATACTTCTTTAGACTGAAAAGAGTCCATAAAAACAATTTATTTGGGCTGTACTCAAGCAGTGTATCAGCTTACACAGCCAAGGCAATCAAATGATGAAGCACACACATGGGACAAGTCACATAGCAAGCAGGCAAAAACTGTACAAGGGGAAACAGCCATCGGCTATATCTGCAGCAGTCTATGAGGCTTATCATTGATCAAGACATTGCACACTTCTTTGATAAACTGCGTAATCAATGCTGTTCTCTACAGTGTTACACAATTGCAGCAAACCCTTAAATAAGGTTTGTTTTTTTTTTTTGCTTGCAGTTAAAATACTTCTTTCCTTCATTAGAAAGTTTTTTGATTTTAATGGGAACACAAATTCCTATTGTTTACCAGCTTGCCAGCTTGTCATTGCAGAAAGCACCTGCAAATCTGTTAAACTGGATTTTTGTTTGTTTGTTTGTTTTTTTAAGGGAGAAATATTTTCTGAAGTTACTGGCTAAAAATTCCTAGTCCCTTAGCATTTCCGTCCATCAGGGCATGTTTACTATATCCTACTCTCCACCACATCCTAGGTTGACAGCACATGTAAATATGGTCTCTCAAATCAACT
Source organism: Chauna torquata (assembly GCA_013399475.1). Lineage (NCBI taxonomy): Eukaryota > Metazoa > Chordata > Aves > Anseriformes > Anhimidae > Chauna > Chauna torquata. The sequence continues at coordinate 8,970 of VXAL01014422.1, read as the reverse complement.
TTTCCCAGGATTTTATTAGAGTCTTTAAATGCAGTGACATTCAATAGCATGCACTATTCTAAAAACATACAAAGTGAAGATGATGTTATTCGGCAAAAATAAAACAGCTTGATCTGAACAGAACAATACTGCACAGACTACATTAGTCTCAAGCAACTAACAAAACATTGTCTTTGATCCATAAAACTTTGCAGGAAAGCTTAGGAAATAATGCTGCCTCATTAAAAGATCATTTCTCTCCAAGAGTTCATATCTCCCATCGCTAACAAAATTAGCGTGCAAAAAACTGTATGCTTGAAAGAAAGAGGCAGCTTAAGAGATGATGTGCATCAGGTGGCTTCAGTTCTGGGATTTATCTGTCCCCTTTTCAGCTACAGCTCCCTTCCAGCTGCAGAAATGTGACTAATGAAAACAGAACTCATAATATAGGCCAAAATTATACGTGATGATAAAATAGCATATCAGACATAACTGCTTTCTTTTATTTCTAGAGTGAACCATGACGAGTATCCTCTGCAGTACAAGTACCTCCTATTTGGAAATCCTTTAATCACATTTGCACATTGACAATATATAAAAATAAATTTTATATACGTTTATGATACCATCCCTTCTTCCCCTGCCCATCTGACTGACTGTTTGAAAGGTAAACATTGCCACTCTAACCTGACATCACTTTACACTCTCTGAGCGCTTATTGCACATGACTGTGAACGACCATTTGAAATACTGGGAACTGTACAACTCGCATGTACTGTCATCTGTTTTATGCATATTTCATCTATGAATATTTGAAACATGCACTTATGAAATGACTCGCAGGATTAACTCAAGGACCATTGAATCACCCGTTTGTTTCTTAGCTATTACACCAATCTGGATCATTAGAGTTAGCTGATACAAGTACTTCAGAAATTGAATGGGCAAGCTTTGCACTCGCTATTAAAGCAGATATTGATGACATAATTATGACTATTTATTAAAATGTAAATAATTATTCTCTTACTGGAGATCCTGGAAATCCAGGCTCACCAGATTGTCCTGGTCTACCAGGTTCACCCTAAGGAAAGAAAAAAAAAAAAAAAAAGAACACATGAAAATAGCAAATAAGAAAATTAAGTTCTCTTACCATTCTTCCATTCAAACAAACAAGGATATTCAAATGTCCTCATTCAGTACATCAGTATTATAAATCTTCTCCTTACCGTAATAATTTCAGTGACATAAATCAACTGCACACGACACATTATGCGCATTAGACATATAAACTTAAAAAGGTTTTTAATAAAGCATTGTTGAAAACTGAATAGGGAAACTGAAGATTGAGTCTAAAATGCACCTCAGCATCACAAGGTGGCGCTGCCACATGGTTTTCCTAGGAATTAATAACCAGGCAACCTTTTGTCATTGTTATGCCAATAGTCAAGTTATTTTAATTTTCCTTAGGAACAGCAATCTAAAACCATTTACATTATAGCTTGTTACTTCTCCTTCTGTTCAAATTGTTTTAAAATGGGTATAATTTAATTCTAAGTCACTGACTATTTTCTCCATGATGCAATAGGAAATAAAATGTGGTAGAACTAAACAAGCATATTTTAAAGACTATTCAAATCCTCCACAGCCACAACCAAATAGTCCTTTACAAGCATCAATTAGTTCAAATACCTCCAGGAGACTGGACTACAGGAATATGAAAGGCTTCAGAAAAACTGTTTCAGGACCGAGAAACAGTAGAACACATCAAAAATGCAATTAAAGAAACACAGACATTGGAAATGGAGGTAGTTCTACAAGTAGTATTGACATTTAGTTTCACTGTATTGAAAATAACCTGTTTCCAAAGATTCTTTTAACTTCTTGTACAGTTTAATGGGAAAGCAACCACTGTACAAGCTATGGTGATTTCTATGCTAAAACATCTGGCGTCTTCAGTTTTCAGCTCACTTCCCAGTAACAATGTACAACTCAGATAGATTTAACATGCTTTGCAAACAAAGAATGTGTGTCGAACGGAAAATTCTTAGGTTACTGTGGAGCAGTACATATATATTTATTTATATACATGTAATATAAATGTGTACATAGTCATAAAATCAGTTATGTGTATAATAAATTACTAAGTTTTTAAATAGTAAAATTATGTTGTCCAAATCTGGGTGCATGTTATTGTCACAGTTCTTCTAGCTCACCATGCAATCCCAAAGAGAGGGATTGCTCCCTCATAACTGTTGTATATTATCAAGTATGTAACAAGTACTCTTGATTTCAAGAAAGACATCTTAATTGAAGAACTGTCTGAGGCAAGAAATAATAAAAAGCCAGGGCTTAAACCATAGGTATCATGGTAACATGTAACGAGAAGAAAAGAGGGTTCTGGAAAAAAAAAAATCCATTGCTAGGGTTACAGTTATGATACTGCAATAATGAGAAGCATGATTACAAAGAAAAGGAAACAAAAAAGTACAGGCACATCTGCCGGTTAGTCATTGTCTCAAAAAAAGCCAATATTTGTTTTTTTTAAAATAAAACAAGATACGAAGAATAACAAACTTACATCTTCACCAGGTTTGCCTGGAGGTCCTTCCGGTCCACGAGAACCAACTGGACCCTAAGGAATAAATATATTTGTTGAGAAGTCAATTTAGCCATCACTAAAATAGCTATTTGCTCTATCTGAAAGTCTTGTTTTACAAAAATGGGTGTACAGAAAGGATGATTTTATGCTTAAGCATGTTTGTTAAATTTTGTGGTGCTCTTTCTAAACATTCTGCCTCTAAGAAACCTGCATTAAGTTATATAAAAATGTAGGATGGATTCTTCAGGAGAAAAAAATAAACATTAGTTGTTGTTGTTACCAGTCTGTTTCTCGCTTTTACCTTTGAATCATTATATCACTTCCAAAAAATGAATATTTTCATCTTCCTTTGTGTGAGTTAACCTCCCAGCTACAGCGTTATTAGTGCTTAACCATCCTCAGAGCTGTGGTTGCAAAGTAATAATGATTGTTTATAATATAATCATTATCATTCTGATACAAAACAATTCAAATTCACTGATGCAGGACAACATGCTTTGAACCCCTCAACTCTTGACTGAAGTATTAGTTAGTTAATAGTTTTGCTTGAGGTAACACGAAAAAAAATCTCTTCTAAAGTAAGGAGGTAAAACAAATTTTATTTTATATTTTATTATTATGCTATTTTATTCTAGAAGTGTTTGTATTTATTTGGTCTTACCATAGGTCCCGGATCTCCAGGTTCGCCAGGTGGGCCTGTGGGGCCAGCACCACCCTAAAATTAGTGAGACATGAATACAATTACAAATTCCATAAAGTAAACTTAAAAGGATATTAATTAAAATCCATGATTAGGAAATCAACAGACCATGGGACAGTCTGGATTTTAATTCAGAAAAAACTCACTCTGCAAGACAAGTGAAAGGCGGATGCTAAGATCTCTCCAGCTTTAGAGAAGTTGTGAGCTACACACAAATCCCACTGGACACTAACACCATACTAATACCAAAACCACAACTGAATAGACATCATTTTCATTGCTGTTCCCACATTAAAAGATGTGTTGGGTTAAAACCTTGTTAAGAGTCTAATAAATTGTTCTTTCTGAGTTAATTTCTGCCTACAGAGTACATCTGAAGCACAGCTTGAGAGAAGTATATTTAGATTCACATCTAGATGAAGATGCATTCAGCCATGCTTAAGACAGGTATGTCTCAGAGCTGAGTTCTCTTCTGCACAAACAAGTTACAATGCACTTTTTCTTCTTCTTTGGCCAATTATCTTAAGTCCCATGATATGAAACACTTACTTGTTTTCCTTGGAGACCCTGAGGACCTCTTGGACCCACTGGACCCTATCAAAACCATAAATTGTTACATGCTGAAAACCACTCTTCCTTAAGTAACATTCATTCTGCTGAGACAGCAAAATTGCCTGATAATGTATAACTCTATTGAAAAAAAAATGTAGGACTACGACTACAGCTGGGGGGATTCTCCCCTTGAATTGAATCTCATTACTTAGATTAATCTAAGAATGGAATCAATGGCAAAATAAATTCGTGCTGCTGTTCTTGGCCATGAGCAGGAACAAGCAGCAATAGAAAAATGCATTTTCATCAATCAAGAACAGCTTCCAAATGGCTGATGTTTGTTACCAAAAATTCAGATTTCCCCTTAAAAATTTTCATGGTATTTTTAGAAAAATCTCATGCTTAATTGTAAAACTTGCACTATAAAGTAAAAATAATCTTTTCTTAATGTAATTTTCTTGCTTCTGGCAATACAAAAAATATATAGGAGGCAATAACTTGTATTTTGACAGAGGTTCATGATTTATGTCTTTAACACAGTTCATTAATTTTTACTAATTTTTACATTGCATTTAAATCCTTTTTGCAAACCAAATGCAAAAGAGTTAGTAATAGGCTATTTAAAAGCTCTAATCAACAATTAAAAAAAAAAACAGTGGTTCAGCTGAATGACGGTCAGTTATCGAGTTTTACTTAGAATCTTTCAAACTGTTGAAACGGAGTTCAAAGGTTACTGGTGAGGGTTTGGATGGATAATGTGCAGGTATGCAAACTCGTGGACAATGCAATCACTGATAGACAGTTTCCTCAAGAAAGAATGCTAAAAATGACAGAAAAAAAGGCTCACAATATCTTCAATATATCACAGTGTGATAAAAACACATAGTGAAAAGAGATACTATTCAAAAATAACCCAAAGAGTTCAAGCAGAGACAGCTTAGGGTGCTGAAATGGTTTTCACAGATGGTAAAAAAAAAATTCCATGTTCCACTAAGTTCCCAGTGCATTAAAAGTGAAGGGCATATCTAAACAGTGAGAGATGCCAATGATAAAATTGAACCCACTGGAGAAACAGAAATTCTGCCTTAAAATAATAAGCTCACAGCTGGTTTCAGAAATACTCTTTTAAATTGCTACCAAAAATAACTATCTTTGATGTCACAACATAAAAAAGAAACCTTCAAAGTTAAATATTTGTTCATTCTGCTTTGCATTATACCTGACACTCTTCAGTTCCTCTGCAGTGATTCAAGAAATGAGAAAAATCAGAAGTTGCGTTTTTTCTGTACCTTACTAGTAGAAGCTGCTATATTTCAGAATGAGAGAAGGAAGACAGCAAGAAGGCTAGAGGGAGGGACAAAAAGCTTTCACTTTAACAGAAGAGCACTTTTTCATTGTTTCCAGATACTATGCAAAACTGCACTAGAAAATTCTGTGTATTTCAGGTTCTAGAGGCATAGGAATTTGAAGAGGATGAATTCTACTTTTATTTTTTGTACATGCACTCCACTTCAGACCTTTTCTACAATACAGGGCTAATCTGGTCTTACCACTGCGCCAGGCATCAGTCCCATCTGACTACCAAGTCCAGATTTCTCATCCAGTCCTGCCATCTGAGCTGAAAATGGCTGAAAAAATAAGATGTGAGATTTTAGCTGCCAGTCACACTGATGATTCACAAGGTAAAATTCTATGCAACTAACACTTCACTACGTACATTGGCTTTGCAGCACTAACAAGTAAATTCTTGTTTCAATCATTAAAAGTCTTCTTTCCTATACATTTGAGGTGGTTCAAGGCATCAAAAACGAGTCAAATGCATCATGTTGTCTGTTTACTATTCTGACTACACCTACTTTAATAATAAACAAATGGGAAAATGACCTAAAAAGAGGGATTCTTCCCATGAAAATAATTACATTTCTTTCACCACCTTCAAATTTAAATCACACCTTAACTTTACTTGCAATATTTCCTCATTCTTCTAAGACTACTTTCACTTACTATGCTTCAGGTTCAGAAATATCTGAAGGCAAATGGCAATGTGGCCAATTTTATCATTGCATATCAGAATTTTGACTGTGCTGCCCCAATCCAACAAAGCTGAAGGCCACTGCTGTTCAGGCCAATTCAGAGAGACAAATGAGTTAGAGCAGGGAGAACTTTCAGAGCCCTCTTCCACTTTTGTGCTGGTAGATGTAGTTGAAATTAGCAGTTTTATTTTGTTTGGTTCAGAGACAGATCCTCACTCATGGTAGGTCAGAGCTTTGAATAGCTGAGAACAAGCAACAGCACAAATATGTATGCAGGTCTTCTGGGATTCATCCCCTAACACACTTTCCAAAAGGCTGGAGATTGCTTAACTTCAGAGACAGGAATATAAACCAAAAATGTCTTAGATTTCTGGCCACACCTAGTCTTCCATATTTTTTGTGGAAATTTATGCAGAGTGGTGGTCTATCACCCATCCTGGTTCTTCTGTGGCTCTAAGCGATTCCTTTCTGTTGAAGAGATTTACTTGGGCCAAATCCACTGGATTCAGGACCATTTGGAAAGACGTTTAAGTCAAGTAATGCTGTCATAACCTGCAGGGTGTTGGCCTACCCAATATTCCAGCTAATAATCCAGCTTATTGGCAGTATAACTAATGTTTTCAGTAATTTTACAGGAATAATGGAGTTAGAAATCAAAACAGATACCTTCCAAATCGCAACAAATGTGTAACTGAATATACTTCAGAAATTCAGATATGTATTTCATTATCAATCACAACTAGTCTTCCATAGAATTTGGAAACATATTTAAAAAAAAAAAAAAAAAAGTCTTGCAGAATACCTTGTCCATATCTAGGGCTGATTAGCATTGCTTTCCACAGATAATTCCTGACTTAATCATCCAAGTTTTGGTCCAAATAATTTCAGCAAGAAGTAGACTTACCCTCATTTTCATAGCCCGCTTTATTT
>VXAL01014421.1:208106-226958 GCA_013399475.1 Chauna torquata | reverse complement strand
AGACTGTTTTCAGTCAACTAGCTACTCAAATGCAAAAAAAAAAAAATAATAATTTCTGGTATGATGAAACAACTTATAAAATTCAGTATTATTCCTCCCGTACAGATAAAAAGCATTTTAAAGTTAAATTGAACTTAAGATCAAATAAACCGTTTTTAAACTCAAACTCACAATACCTTCTTGATGCTATCAACATCACCCTTTTCAGCATATACATTCAGTAATGATAAATAGGTGTCTGGACCTGGCTCAACACCAGCCATCTTCATCACTGAAAGGATATTTTCTGCACTCTTAATATCTCTGAAAGAATTCAAAAGAAAGACTCTCAGTGGATTTAATCATAATAGCATTTATTGTCACTTCTGCATTTCCTCATTAAGTTATTAAGAATTGGAAACAAAGGCTGCAACAAGCACAGAGAAATCTATTTTAACTAAGCAAACTCTAAAAGGTCAAAGTGCAAATCTTTTACTTATTGTATTACTCAGAAAATTCTTTCAACTTTAACAGTTGAAAAAGTTCAAAAGTTTAAATGCAGCAAATTTTCAAACAGTACAGAAGTACATAATTTGTCTTGAAAGGCAGCATTTTCAGACAAGAAAAATCTGCTTCCTTGGTTAAATAGCCCTGTTTGCTTCAAAAATGTATAAAAAGACAATCTTCTACATCATGAAAAACCATTACGCTATTTTGTGGCATGCAAATTTTCTGCACAATATCACTTTATGTTGCAGTAAAACTAAGAAGTAAAATATAATTTTAAAAAAGTTATTAACATTACCCTGATCTTGCATGACCTTTCACAAGGCTACTGAATACTGCTTCAGTGATTGGGAGATCTTTGGTCTTCATAAATCCAAGAATCTTACTGCAAAAAACAAGACAATTAGATTTTTTGTTTTTTTTTTTTTCTTTGGAAAGAAACTACTAAGCTATAACTGTGCTGTTGGACAGGTACTGTATGAAACAAAAATAAATACTGATGTCACTGAGCTATTTTATTTTGGAATGCTGCATAATATGGTCATTTTCTTTTTTTCCATATGAAATGTATTTGTCACTTTGAAGCACGCATAGGCACAAGGGTAGGGCCAGGTTTTTTTGTTTCTATCTTCCTTTTTCCTTATTTTACATGCCCAGCAATTTCACTGTTGCAACTTAACCTTGCTAAAAATCAATGCAACTAATGTTAGATAGATATCCAGTAAGACCTGCATAACAACAACAACAAAAAATTACTACTATTTGCTCCTTAGCCCACTTCGTTCTCAAATGCCCTTCCAAGTAGCCATTTGCTTATATAGGTAGTAAGCCTCCAATAACCTCATACTTCTTCACATCTGCTGTAGAAATGACAAAAGTTATTTTCTGAGCAACAGAAATACAATTTGATTTGAACACAAGTCTATCACGTTTTTATTTTGGTTGTGTAGGTTCCAGCTGTTTCTAAAAAACTGCTATTCAGTGCTTGAATAAATCATACTTAATCTTCCCTGCTTTGCTCAATTTATAAGAATTACACTGAAATGAGTTTTAACATTAATGGCAGGGAATATGATAAAGAGAATTCTTAGAAATCCCTTTAAATATAAATGCAAAAGAATACCTCGCTCCTTCAATGTCACCCTCATTGCAATAAGCAGCAATCAACCTTTGGTATGTGACCTACAGAAAACAAAAAGGGGAAGTTAATGATTTCTACCCAATAAATATTAAGAAAAAAATACCATTAAAAATACCTACTCGATTGGGCTGCACATTAGCTTCCTCCATTCTGGCCAAGAACTCCGTTGGAGAAAATTTATGCTCATTCTGAAGGTAGACTTTAAGTAAAGCATTATAGTGGCTTGTATCATAGACAGCACCTAAGGAAATATTTCAACCATAATAACTGAATGTAGATTCTCTAAATTCTACATAACTTTACAGCTTTCTTGGGTAATTAATTTCTTATCAATTTTATTCTGGATAAACTTTACAACCAATCTACTTCTTTTAATCTACTTTTGCAGTAACAGACATCTATTTAACAGCACACATTTGTTTACAAAAGGCTAAAACATAACAAAAGCACAAGAATACTGCTGCTGGTGTGCAAGCTACTCTGCAATCTCTACAGCTGTACTTATTTTACACATTTAGCAGTATTACTATCAAGCAGCAGTTCATCTATACAACATTTATAGATGACTAACTTAAAATAAAAAAATCACCTGATAGAATATCTGGTAGCACTAGGAATACTCAGCCCACCAGATATATCAAGGTAACGTCTAAAAGAGAAGTACAATACATTCCTACAATAAACAAAATCAAGCGAAAGTCTGATTTAAGCATCAGAAAAACAAATCTTTAGATTTATATAAACACCCCTAGGTGTCAGTATAACTCCCAGAATAGAAAGTAGGTCTCTCACCTGAATAATGAAGCCTAGCACTTATTTGCTAATAAGTTTTTGCCATTATAACCTAACATTTAACATTATTAAAATGCATTCAGTCTTCTACTACAAAGCAAGCAACTAAAGCACACAACTGTTCCAGAAGGAGGGTCTAACAAAATTGACCTACCCAGTTCTTTCATCTTGTCCCATATCACATGGGCTAGTTCTGTTCTTTCAGATGACAATACCTCTGGTAACAGAGCACCACAACTTCGCAACAAAAGCAAGGTCTGATTAGTCCCTGGACACCCTGCAGTACAAAATAACACTATTAATAGGTCTAATTCAAGTAAAGCAGAAATAGTCACTCAAATAAACACACACAGAAGCAACCATGACATGTCTGTCAGACGTAAAAAACACTGGGAACAGTATATTTAAATGAGTATATGCATTTTTAACATCTACTCTTTGGGGATTTATTTGAAAGACAACATTGAAGCAACTTTTAACTATACTTATAGAACATTACTACCTAAATTTAGGACTTTAGGTTCTGATGGTAACTTGTCCAAGTAACAGTATATACTTCTGAAGAGCTATGCACCCATTCCAAGAAGTATTTACTTTTTAAATCTATTTATAGCTCTTGGATAGGAAGTTGGTTTCAGTCTTTTCTTCCAGTACAGAAGAGTTCACACCTGAAGAATCACAGCACCTCTCTCTTCAAAGGTGCCAAACTTTGAATGAACCCATATGCAAGTCACATTTTACTTACCAAGTTCTACAAGTGAATATGTTATGTCAGGACTTAATAGAAACACAGCAGCATGAAGAAGATAAGACACATCATAACTCATCCACCTGACAGAGGCTTTTGTATTTTTTAGTGGTGTCAATGAAGATCCATAAATAAGCCTTCCACCTTCTCAGAAAGGAAAAGCCTCTATAACCCTACTCAGTTTGCCTTTTCTTGTATTAAAGCTCTTCTTTTGTTGCTATGCTATTGCTGAAACTACTGTTAACCTCCAATTTTTATTCATGTAGTGAAATGACTAAAGTTTAAGGCTGAAAAGAGAGGATGCTTGCAAGAAGTATGAATGGTATATCTGAATGCTGTCTTCAGCACTAGCATTAGACCATCATTAGGAATGGAAGTGAAAAATGAAGAGAGGAGAAAACCATCCTGTTTAAGCAGTACACAGCCACATATTTCTCTACAAGGAATTATGCATTTAATAAAAAACTGAGACAGATCCATTGCATTATTTAAGCACTTTGTATATAATACAATCTTCAAGATTGAACATTTCTACTGAACAAGATACCCGAATGATTAAGCAATGACACTGCTACGCACTGCAAAAGATTCATGATAAAACATGTTACTTAGTACAATAATGAGCTCTGCTGAGCAGAAATTAAAAAATAAAAGTGCAACACAAAATACTAAACTCAGGTGGTCTAGTAGTTTGTATTTCCCACTAATCCTAACAGGGATACTACTTTCTGGAAAATTTCTAAAATTGCAAAAATACTTCACACCAATTCCATACTATTTCAAAACAGGTATTCAGTAACATCCCAAATTTAATTTTCCATTTCCATTAGCATCCATTTTCACTTCTGTCCATGCTCAATATAAAATAAATGGGGTAATTTATACCTAGAGAATGACAAAGGAAACCAAAAATGTCTATACCCTCCAGCTTGTGCACACAACACTAGGGATGTCAAAAACGTAACTATAAACTCAACTTTCTTGGGCTTTACCACTACTCCTGAGGCAGTATTTGGTAGAGCTGCAGGATCCTTCACAGATTATCCAGTGAACTGGAGATGCAAAATTTTATCAATCACATCTTTATAAGCAAACACAGACATTTCTAATAAAAAGGAGAGTTCGTTTAAAAAGCAGCATACTGTAAAAAAAAAAAAAAAGCACAAAAATATCATCTATTCCTTTCATATCACAGAGAAAGATGCACCTTAACAGAGGCAATTTCATCTAACAAGGAGCCAGTCTAACATACACAGATGTATGTTTGCATACAAACTAAATGTTAAAAAAAAATTCTGTCTTTCAAATGACTTGAAGTCTGGAGCATCACAAATGCGTTGTAAATGACTTCCAAATCTTCATGCCAACACTCCAAAGTTGTGTACAGCCCAACATTAAGGCAGGAGTTGTTGCCAACAAAGGTATCTCCAGCTGTTGCTTATCACTCTAAGTGTAATTTTCAATTATACAGAGCTGTAAAAACAGCTATACAGGTATAGAATAACGGCAAAATAATGTTAGAAAAAAAGTCAAGAACAGAAAGGTATAATACAGTCTAGAATTAGATCTTCTGATACACAAAAGGACCGACAAATGTAGGATAACGTCACTATCGTAAACTAGATTTCAATAGAGCAATCTACAGCAAAAACGTTATTTATACAGAGTAACCTCATCTGGCAAGAAACACACACAGGCGTGGGGGGAAAAAATGAAATGATAATGAGAAAAGAGAAATAAGTAAAAATATTGAGAGAGGGCAGGTACAAATTGCAAATGGGGATTTGTACTTGTGAAACCGTCATGGAGCGCAGAGAAATAAATCATACTTGACTAACTTTTAAATCCCTACATACAATCAGTTACTGCAATAAAAATGACAACACATCTCCAGTTTCATGATGTCAGTATTTTACAAATCCTTTATACTAGTAACAGAGTACTTGAAAGTCAAAAGAAACAGGAAAAAAATCAGCAGGATGAGTACAGAAAGGTATAAGAGGAGATCTGCATCAAGTATCTTGTTTGGGTATTTTTTTGTGTTGTAATTATAAGTGGAAGAACATGTACATGCAAATCCTTTTAAGAAATAAACAGTAAATAAGATTCCACACTTTGCTAAATCTGTTTTCAGCACTGTTATAAAAAAGGACTAAATTTTTCCAATTAAGATTTGTCACTTATTTTAATGGCAACCTAGTTCAACCTTTCGAAATGTTTTAAGCTTGCTGTTTTCATGAATCCCAAAACCCAGCTCTGACTGAAAAATATTTAAATAACCAAAGGAAACCACTATAAGCAATTAATCTCTTTGCTAACCTGACTCCCTAAAAACAGTGTAACTAATCAAAAATCATGAAGAACTGTGATCTGCAGATAAGCTTAGGGGACATAAAATCCTTGCCAATCCCCATTTGCAATTCATAAATTTATACCTAAAAAAGAAAAAGCAGTCAGAATCAGAAAGGATATCACAAAGCAGAAAGACAAAACTAAAAAAGTTCAACAAAAAGAAAGAACGAATTGAAGACTCAGCTTCAAATCAGCAAGCTTCAGAACTTTAAGACTACTGTCCCAGGTATATAAGCCAATAACTGTCCAGGACAGAGGCAGCAAAGTTTTAATTTTAAGCAAACAACGTGTTTTCATTGCTCAGTATACTCAAAGTTCTACCGCCAACGCCCCAATTCATCAAGTGTCTCCACTAACTCATCCTAACAGGTATCAAAACTCAACTGTGGTACCTGGTTTGCAAAAGATTAATATAGTGTGGCTATTTTTAGACAAAGGAATATTGAATCTGTCAGAACAAGCAATGTTTCGGCTGCTTATTTTTGTTTTCTTCAAAAAATAAAGCTTTCTTGACCTCAATATCCACAGCTACCTGGTAATGGGGAAACTTGGGGATGATTTCCACATTTTCGTGCATAGTTTCATTTTAAAACAAATGATCTCTCAAGGATAGCATGGCTTATTACAGACATTTTTAGAATATACTGTATAAAGTAGACGGATACAATCCCTGTTCAGAGTTCACAACACAGTTTTATGAGAAAAGTGTAACATTACCAGGAAAAAAAATCTGTAATAACCAGAGCAACGTGCTAAGATTTCTTAAAAGTACATTAGATTTTTACAAGTTGTATAAGTTTCCAAAGACAAAAAACCCTTGAAAAGTAAATGTGTGCATTCAAAGCAAAATAATGTCTCTAAAACACTTTAAGTCTGTTCATCAATACATGCAGTAGGTTAAACAACATCCAAAACAAAAAATATAAATCAGAACTCTTTCAGTAATTTCCTTGGTTTGATGTATTGTTATATTGCAGCTTTGGCTTTAATTTTGTTTTAACTGGAAGCAGCTTACCTGCTCTACATATTTCCTGGAAGACTTTTAGTAGAAGGGCTTTAGGGATCCGGCCAGTTTTTCTGACAGAGTTATCCAGTTTATTTAATGCCCAGTCAAACTGCCACGCCTGTCTGTTGTGAATTTCTGAAACTGGTTCTTCTTTAAGACTTCCCTCCTGTTGAGGTGCAACTGTAAGGAACCTTGTTTGGCAAACTACATTTCTGCTGAAATAAAAAGAAAAAAAAAATAGAGATTACGCTTCTGAGAGTCATTTTGCAACTACACTAGTCGCACTTTATGTCAAGAAGGTAATGTTCTTTACTTCTTGCTGATGAACAGTTTCTCAAAAACATTCCATACTAATGTAAACAAACAAATGCAGGTGACTGATTTTACTGCACACAGTAAGCCTTTCTACTCAAAAGGACAGTCACGTTTTCTAAAAGTGACAATTGTAAATCTGCGGTTTTCAGTTAGACCCAATTCGTGTTAAGTGGTTTGAGTACTATTCCTACAAAAATAAAATTTTTTAAGTCATTCATGTGCTATAGAAGTCTATTGTTCCATTATGGGACCTCACAAAAGCTCTCACATGCTTTTGAAAAATTACTGCAAGAAGTCACAGATGCCTTTTCCGAAGCACAGCAAATCAAAGCAGCAAATCGTATCTTTCTTTTCAGTTAAAATACACAAGAACTCACGCAGAGTCCAGTGTTTTAGACAACCAAGTGTATCAAACAGCTTAAAGAACAAAGGGATCATTCCCCATTCTGCAGGATTTACATTAATGAACATGAAGCCGTCATCCTGTGATGTAAACCAAACAAACACTGGAATTGCTTATTTATTCATTTTCTCAAAATAAAGTATGACAACTGCAAGAAATATAATCAAGAAGTGTTTTTATTTCTAGCAAAACAATAAGAGCTCACGTTTATTTACTTTTTATAAAAAAAGAACAAGTTGATGTACATAACAATAAGAAAATGGTATCTGTGCCATACTAGAATTACGAACATTCTGTGCAGGGTAAATTATCATTACATCCGAGCACATAAGGAAATCTGTTCTCATTTGTCTTTAAAACTGCATGAAATAAACCAGACTATCCTCCTTCAGAATCCTATGCAAAGGAAGTAATACTTTCTGGATGGCAAAAAGAAGACTCAGCAGCTTCTGAAATCGCCTTGCCTGGTCTCTGTCTCCTGAGCCCAGAGCTCTTCGCTAAATTTCTGCAAGGGTTCTAGATCTTTCTATTCAAAAAACAAAAAAAAACAACTAGTTGTACTCCCTGCCGTTACAAATGCTCCAGGAGTCCCACGCAGTAATGGCTGCATACATGGTTGACCTGGCAGCCTTAAAAGTGAGGTGTGCTGGCACCCTCTACAGACCTACTGCCTGCGCTGGGAGCTGTCTGGCTCCATCTCCGTTGCTGGCTGGTTCCTCACCAGCCAGCGCTAGCTGAAGGTCCTCGCATAGGCATTCCAGCGGAGAAAAGGCTTGCTGGCACGCCAGTGTTTCAGCAACATCGGCTGCAGGCTGCTAAATGGCAGAAAAAGCATTAGCAGGGGGCATGTAAGAGTGTGGTGGAAAACCTGACGGGTGGCTTGCCATCCGGTTGTATCTCCTGAGTATGAAACAACCCATGGGCCACGATGTTTTCCCCACCTGTTTGAAATCCTGTTTTGCTAACCAAGCAGGCCGTAAGTTGTAGAAGTAAAATTCTTCAACTAAAACCAGCCTGAAGTATAATCTTTCCTAATGCAGCTGTGAAGACAGTTGAGTAGAAAATCATTTTGATTTTTTGAAGGTATTGAAAGTCCTTCAATAATGAGGACCCATCACTACCATCTGGATTTATCTTTTTCAAGCAGGCAAATTTTACACTGCCAAATCTCTGCAAGTTCCCTCCTGAATAATTTCCAGAGGCCAGCAAAGTATCTGCATTTTATTTCAATAGAGAAAGGTCAAGGAAGAAAGAAGTGGAAAAGAAAAAGAGATTGCCCAAAAGAAGAGCTCTCCTTCAGTTTCAACTCTGCCTCCTGCTGGATGCAAATCCCCACGATTCCCTCTCGGCTGGCCTTCATGTTAAGCAGATCCCTCTGTGAGCCAATTCAACATGGTAAGCTGGTACAACACCAATTCAGACAGACAGACACATGTACTGTTCCAACAGGTTGTGGAAACAGCTCATGATGTCCAAAACCCCCTAGAGCAAACCACAAAAAAAGAAATAGACTAGGAATATGTGGCTAAAATCAGAGGAACCAGGAAGAAAAAGAAGGAAGTGAAACATGGCTGGTGGTGGTAAGCAGCTTGTCAGATTAGCAAACTTTGTTACTAACAATGCCATCTCTCACTAAAAATTTGAATTTCCAAGGGCATCATTTTCCCTGGTTTGTTCCTTTTCCTCTTCTCCTTCTACCTCATCACATAACCAGAGACAGGGTACTTTCCCAAAACCAGAAATCATTAGGCTAAGATAAGAATAACAGTATATGAAAACTTCAGTCTTCTCAGGCGTAATAACCAAATGAGATGGCTCTAACTTACATATTCTTTAATAACACAAACAACACTACAAAACTATAAGCTATCCATTGG
The DNA here is from genome assembly GCA_013399475.1 of Chauna torquata. Lineage (NCBI taxonomy): Eukaryota > Metazoa > Chordata > Aves > Anseriformes > Anhimidae > Chauna > Chauna torquata. The sequence continues at coordinate 217,838 of VXAL01014421.1, read as the reverse complement.
ATAACTATAAGAATAAAACTAATGATTGCTAGTTCTTTATCTCTTTATTCATAAAGATATAGATAAAGAAAATCCTATCATCCACTGTTATGTACCCATTAAAAAGGCTACCTGAAAGATTTTCAGAAAGAATACTTCAAGCAGGGTTAGAAAAAACACTTTGGCAGCAAGCAGCAGCATCAGACTCACTGTCTTTGTAATACAGAAATTTACACACTGACTTCCATTAGCAACTGAATCACAAGCGGGAAAAAAAATGTTTTTCAGATTAAAATTGCAATGTCTTTTTCTATAAAACTCTGCTATTATTGTAAATTGTTGAATTAAATCTTTTGCCACATAGCACACTTGTAACCATAAACTGATACCTACATTTCTTAGCTTAAGTACCTGCATTGTCTTAAGAAAGCCATATTTGGAAGATTTTCCACATCAGATTAAGAATGAAGAAAAAAACAGTATGTGCATGCTCAAAATCTGCAACTGATAACATGAAAGGACTCTAAAGTTTCATTTGCTACTGAAATCTAGTTAGCATGATGTTGTTTAGAACATTCTTTAGAATACTGTACTATACTAAGTGCTACGCTTGAACACTGGAAAAGATACATTCTTATATCAAGTGTTATTGTTACACGCTAGCTTTTGAAAGATAAGCAACGGGCATTTTATTTAGCTCCCCCACCTCACCAGACATTACAAAATATGGTACTGGTGTTTCTGCTAATTTCTCATGATTAACGACATTTTGAGGTATAGCAACATGGAAGTCCAAGTTTTTAACAGACAGGGAAGAACAGCAGGGGAGTATAAAACAACCAAAGGAACTCTCCAGCCTTCACTGGCATCCACCTGAAGTATCATCACTCTGAAGTATAACGCCTAGCATAAGGCTTAGGTGTTCCTTACCATCTGTAGGCTTTCAGCATTTGAGTAAGTCATACCTTTAGCATGATTTAAGACACCGTCTAATGCTAGGGCAATCCACAGAAAGAATTTGTTAAAAACTACTGCGGATTCACAAGCAGGACGAAGCTGAAGAAAGCTACAGTCTTGAATTTGGCTCTTATCACTACAAATCATCTAAGAACACAAAACTCAGGAGAAAATTACAAAAACCAACATGTCAAGAGTTCCCTATCCTAAAGATGAAGGACTGAGCACAGAACAAAGACAGCTTCTAAAAATGCAGACTTCAACAAACTAAGGGAACCAGTATCACGTTTGATTTGAGGAAAGCAAGCGAGGGACAAAAGAATACAGGAGACCTTATACTTCCGGAAAATTGAAACTAATGGCACAAGCTCCCCATCAAACAGAAAAAGAAGCTAACATAAAATGAAGCAGTTACCCATGCATCAGGAATCTTTAACAACCTTGTGCAATTCTTCCTTAATTTTTAGAAGTGAAGAAACACATGATTAGGAGAATAAAAACAAAAAAAACAAAAAAAAAGAAACAAACACCAAAAAAGCAAGGATAAAAACGAGAAAGGCCATGTTAACCATTTCAGCTAGGAAGTCACACAAAAAGGCAGCAAGAAAGGCTTCTGAATAGATGAACAACAATTTTAGAAAATACAGGTACATCTTAAAATAGAAAAAATTACAGATCATACACTGCTTAGCTTTCAAAAAATGCTGACTGTGACCATACTACATAAATTTTAACCATTTCACCATGACTAAGTAAATTTTAGCAAGGAGATAGGAATGTAGATGAAAACAGCAAACAGGCTAAATAATTTTTAGAAACATTGACTGTAGTTATATTAATGGACCTTATTCAATTAATCTCCAGTCCTTTGGAAATACCTTCAAAAATGCATGGAAGACAAACTGTGGCAAAAACAGATGCATAATCTATCTATCTATAAATATATGGATTCATATAGAGACCTCTGGTACCATGTTACCTGACACTGTCATAACCAAAATAAGGAGGTACCATGTAGTTTTAATCAGAAAAATACGGGTGCAGTAGTGGCAAAAAAATAAATAAATAAAGGTGGTGATCAACGTTTGTTGCAAAATTGTGAATATATTCCATGGGATTTTAAAATAGAGCATAGCCCCAACCCAGCTGGGAAAAGATTAGTGTGACCAATGTCCATTCAAAAGTTTCATTAACAATTTGGATGAGAGAAAAAATAGGAAACAAAGCTTGTAGATGACAGCAAACCAGTAACAGTGGCAAACTCTTAGAAGGAGAACCTCAGACTTCAAAGTCATCTTGATTACCTGATGAAATGGTCTGAAATCAACAAAAATAAAATTCAATACAAACCAAAGATGCACATTTTGGACAAAAAACCAGAGGCAGAAACATAACATGGCATAAACTTGGCTAGACAACAGCACAACAGAAAGAACTGAAAATGAGCCATAACTAAACATGCACTAAAAAAACCTTCAATACTTGAACTCTTAACAAAAGCAACACAGATAAGGTACAGACAGGATTATTCTGCTTGCCATGGTATGTTTACTCCCAAGAAAACAGGTTTGAACGACTCATCCATCCCATCCCACTCTCCAAGGATGGGCACAATTATACATAATCCATCAGGAATCACACTCATAATATTAATCGTTGTAGTATTAATTGTAATGAAATATTAGAACAGGATACTTTGACAAAAACTTTCTCATATGGAAGCTTGTAAAATAGAGTAGGGGAAAAAGCATATCATGCATGACCTTGACATTCCAAAAACCGCCTCAGTGCTAGATGCTAGATTACAAAATCTTATGATGTAACCATATTCTTTCACTTATTTTAATTGACTTTGTTCAGAATTATATGCTGTTCTATAAAAGTGCACAACATTACTCCAAGGGCTGTAACAAGTTTATGTATTTACTTCCATCAGTTACCTTTAAACAGCCTTTTAAGATCCTTTCCATGTGAAACATTTTACTTGCAAACATATGGAGCTACACAACAAACTTCAGATCTGTTTGGATTAGCGTCTAATTCTTCCCCAAAATGTTTAATTTCTCTTCACTGTGCTTCTTCGCACCTACACAGAGAAGCTCTAAAGAATAGATTAAACCCGATAAAGTGACCTCTATCCTACTCCCACAACCACAAGATTAGAAGTTGCCTTGCCATGTTGGAGCCTTTACATAACTGTACCTTTACATCATTTTCAGCTTTGTTTCTACAATTGTGAGGACGAAATATGTAGATCTTGCATACACAGGAAAGGTTAACCATTTATACGTTCCTGAACCCAACATACAACACTTCCTCACTATTCAGCAGTAACTTTTTCACCTCCAGCATGGCTTAGAGCATTTGGAAAATAGCTGAAGCTAAACTAGTAAGCAACTCATGCAGAGACGAAGTATGCATTGGGAAATTTATATTAAACTAACTAGTAAATTTCTCCTATGTTTGCAAGGGTTTACTGAGAATCTCAGCACTGTATTGATGCACTTGTTTTCCATATTTCTAGAGCAGACTAAAGGCATGCATTTGATTTTCTAAAGCAACAGACATCTTAAACACCAGTCTGAGTAAAAAGCATCCCACCTTTCCCAAAACTCAAAAAAAAAAAAAAAAAAGCAGCTCCAATGAGCTACCTGGCAGCAGCAGAAAGTTTACTTTCTGTAAAACTCGACCAATAATTCCAAAAATTCAAAAAATGATTACAAAGCCACCATATGGATATTTGCCTCCCTTTCGTAGGGCTGCAACAAGGTAGTTGCTATGCTTTTTCTATACCACATAAAAGTTCTGAATATTTTATTAAGTTCTTTCTAAATTGAAGAGGCTAAAAGTGTAGGAAACAGTTTTCAAAATATGAGCCATGCTCAAAGTAAAATAATGGTAAGCTTCAAAGGGTTAAAGTTCATCACTGTATGTAAAAACATTACAGACATTAAATTTAATAAATACAAGACTAAACATACACCAACTGAGACTCCAGCATGATTCCTGTGGTGGCTAATCAGTACCTCCCCTGACTTAGCTATGGTCACATATAAAACCAACCAATAACCAAAACCAACTTGTTTGCAGCTAACTGTTAAGAATTGTAGCACGCAGTAAACCATGAATCATTCGAGTTTTTAACCTGCGGCTTATCCAAAGCTCAAATCAAGTCCTCCAGATCTAAAACAGGATTCTTTAAAAAGATGTTATCCCTCCCATCTCACCAACATGCCCCAATCCTGTACTAACTCACTGCAACGTATCAACAGTCAACACTCCTTGCAAGGACAACTTGAAAAGCAGTGCATACGGTATTCTTTATCAACTTCATCAACATAACTCCTCTGAATTGGACATAAAAGGTTAGAACACAGAGCCTACAAAAAAAAAATCATACGATATCCTGAGTTGGAAGGGACGCACAAGGATCATGGAGTCCAGCTCCTGGCTCTACATAGGACCACACAAACATCAGACCCTGTGTCTGAGAGCCTTGTTCAACCACTTCTTGAACTCCGGCAGGCTCGGTGTCGTGACCACTGCCCTGGGGAGCCTGTTCCAGTGCCCGACCACCCTCCTGGTGAAGAACCTTTTCCTAACACCCAGCCTGAACCTCCCCTGTCACAGCTCCATGCCGTTCCCCATAAGCACAAGTTTTCACTACAGAACAGTTTGCTTTTCAGGGAGATTAGCAAACAGAACAGTTTGCTCTGTTCCCCATGGTCATGAAAACTGACATCTAACCTCACAGATGAGAATCTTAAACTAAAGAAGTGACAGCAAGGCCAAAGATGCTTTGAGACACATGCATATGGAGATTTCATTCAGCCATATTATTACGATCCATGCCTTAGGAGCCTAATTGTTCTCATGTTCTCTGTAGACAGATAGGGTGTCCATTTCAGGACGAATACCCTAGCACTAACATCTCAAAGCGCAGTTCAGCAATACACCTGAATTGATCCAACAGGCTGTCACCAACAGCAGCAGTTCCAGTCCCTCTTTTCCTCTGGCCCACGGTCCCACCCTTCTGGAGCTCATCATATCCTTAAATGATCCAATGAAGCCTGAAAACTCTTTTCCTTGCAGAAGGAGAACAAAGTCCCAAAAAGATATTAATTCAAAATCCACTCTAAACATTCATCAATTGAATGGTTTGTTACAGCATTCTCGACTGTCCGCTGCGCATTTAACATCTCCTCCCTTAGTGAAACTTCCACAAACAATGTTCCAGAAAATTTTACTGAAAATAATTTTTACTAAAGTTTACTGTCATAGATGTGAAGTATGTTGTATTGGTCTGTCACAGCTTATGCATCTTGCTATAACCACATGGCATGAGAGTGATGTCGCATAGCTCAGTATATCTCGCATTTAATACCAGAGGTAGACAAGTGAAACACTAAATTTGCTTCAGATTTGATCTGAAGCTTTTCCTATGAAATGCTCCTCAACCACCCAATGCAACTGGATATCCATCTACTGTCAGTTCAGATTAAATCAACACAAAATTAAACTGGAAACACTCCCAGAGTCTATTCCATTGGCTCAGCTGCGGTGTGGCAGCATGTAGCAGAGCAACAGGAATCATCAGTCACTGCAGGAGGACTACGTGAAACTAGTACATCCATTCTGTCCAACTGTGATCAAAGTTGGCTCTGTCAGAGAAGCAAAATGAACAGACATGACTGGCAATTGCCAGAAAAAACATCTTTCAGAGAGGCATTTAGTACCACATTCTGACTGTACATCCAATATCACTTCCATTCCCCTAATCTGTCCCTTAATTGAAATTCTCATCCAGAGGACGAAAATGCAATCCTGCAGTCAAGGTGTACAGTCTTATTTCTCCTCTTCTTTCTTACATTTACGATTTTTACAGGCAGCAGAAAATGGTATAGAAAGGGTCAGAGAAGGACACATCCAGGTATATCCAGGGTCTCATGCAGAGAATTAAAATTGAGGAAGGAGGAAGGTCAACTGCTAACTTAAGGTAATTTCACTACGAACACCGGCAATCTGACTCCAGGCTATGAAGTCTCACTAACAGATCCTGGTAACTACACAACTAGTCCTTTGACATTTTGCGTAGCTGCTTACCCATAGCAGATACCCTTGCTATACTTCTGTGAAATTTCAATGAATTATCATTCCTGTTCGACTTGTTTATATGGTTAAGAGAATCAATTTTTCTTTTTTCCTGCAGGTCAACTAATGCAGTGACAAAAATTCACCTGCTGCTTATCCAGCAAACAGGGCAAAAGTTCTTCGTCACTACCTGCTCTATGGAGTGTCTAAGGGTACTTCCCACCATACAGTCTAAAATGATGGACAGACAGCTAACAGCATTTCATTTTACAGTTTTGATACAGCTGAGAATCTGTCCACTCCTCTCGACTATAACTCAGATCTTACAACAGGCATCCCTGTGAGGCTTGCATGCGTACATGCTTGCACCACGGTAACTACCTAGCAAGGTAAGGTTTGTACTTATGCTACTCTGTACATTATTTTCTTTGTCAGTAAAGACTGCAGAGTAGCAGCAGAGTTTGTATTTTGGCTATCATATTCTCAGGACAATGTGTCTAGGCCATCTACAGTCCATATCTGATGGCCACAGAACATCATACTTCAGCTTCCTTTCACTATTCAGCAAAGCAGGAACAGCTTCCCAGAATAGGGGATATCAGAAGAGAAAAATTAAAATCTAGCTATCTTCCTCATTCCACTATAGATGAAGATGCACTTCAAAGTACTGACACAGAATCTGAGGCCTTACTTGCATTACAAGCTGCCTCTCTCTCTAGTGCGTATCATACTGGCTCTGAGCAGATAACCAACACGTCCTGGGGGTCTCTGAGAATTACACAGGCACAGCAAACAGCCCAGCCACCACCTGTGTTCTCTACAGTCTGTGGATGGTAGTTAGGACTTCCCTGCAAAACTCAGGGCAGTACGACGTTTTAATTCAAATCTCTGCCTGAATGTGAGTAGTCGCTGTTTCACATCTCTAAAGAAATGAACAGACCTGCAACTTTTCTGTAATTGTTACTGTAACAGAAGTCCCAAAATTGCATCTGAACTGATTTAATTATGTTCATTGCTAAAGCAACTGGGCCAAGAACATGTAAACATATAGAGTAAGTCCCCAGTTCTCTTGGTAAACGCTGGATTATTTCTTGTTATCTACTCACTCTTATACCAGTGCCCCCCACTCCCGCTATCACAACTAGGGCTTCACCAGTATTGTCTGGAATTTACTGTAGTGGGTTGCATTTCAATTCTAAAATACCATCTCGAGACATGAACAGCAAGCAGAGAAGTCTAAACGTTGTCCATATGTCCAAGTCATTCTAGTTCTTCAAAAGAAGTCCATTTCCAGAAGTTAAGGCTTAGGTAGAAAAAACAATAATGAATAGTTACTTAAGCTAAAAACCAGTAAGAAATTATATGCTTGTATGTGTAATTTCAGTTCATAAATGTTACCTCTGCTTTACACTTTGGTCCTAGAGCATCACTTGTGCAGCAGGATACCTAAACCCATACATTAAAGTGACAGCAAGACAAAGATTTTATGTGAAAAATCATCTTAGGAATGAAATTACTGGACAGAAAGAATGCAAAAATTTAGGTGTGCTCCCAGTCTTACTCCAATATAATTCACGGTTTAGACTGAAACATATATAAACCTGAAATAAACACCACTGCTGTTTTCTGTGAATGTGTTCTCTACCAAGCACATTTCTCACATATTTAATAAAATCTAGCCTGAGAATTAAAGACTTATCAGCAAGATCATTAAACCATCCCACAAGTGACCCCATTTACTCTTGGGGATTATAAAGAAGCATAATTTGGAGCAAGGAGAAAGTAGCATTTGTAAAAATGACCAGCTGTTAGACTCAAAATATTATTGTATAAAGCACTTTTCAAGTTCTTTCCAGAAACAGTTCTAGAAAAACAAGTCCTGTTAGTCCCGCATCAAGTCAAACATGAATTTCTGTGAACATTACTTCTTGCAACAAACTATTTTAGGCAATTAGCGTCCAGCTGGGGTAAACAAAAATCAGCTGAATTAGCACAAAGTAGAAAAGTTGATTTGTGATCTGCCACTAGCTACACTTGTGGTCCTGCTGCAAGCCACTCGGCAGATGTCTCCCCAGTTCCCTCCTTCACAGGTTTACTCCAGGCTTCACAACAACTCCAGCACTGCAGGATCTGTTACAGTTTAACCACTAGAAACTACACAAACTATACACTTTTATTTTGGCATAGGTAAGATTTCTGTCAGGCTACTGATTAAATCAGCTCACAACAGGTCTGATAAGCACTAAAGCCGGTGCAAGTAGCAGTAACCTCCCTATTTTGGTGGTGAGACTTCCTTCTAGCCCTCCATTGCTGCCTCTCCTGTTCCTGCCCCTTGCCCTGAACCAGCCCTGAAGCTCACTAGTCCTCTGCTGAACAAACTTATCCATCTAGAACCGCAGAAAATGGGTTTGGTTTTCTCACTGATATTAAGTTATATTGACTGAGAGGGACCACCACAGCTGTAACAAGCCACAGGCAAGACAAGGCAGCAGGCTTTCCTGCTCTTGGACTTCCTATGTCAGCTCACAAGACTCAGTGCGCACGTTTGACGCTTTTGCGCTCTCAGATTTTATACAAAAAAAAAAATCATCTGCAGCACAATTTGCATGTTTAATGAGAAATTCATCTTGAGCTCAGCTACTAACACCAACTAAATCAACATGCTGATGCTTTTTCGCAGGTAATAATGCTGTGCTCCCATTCACATTTTCACTGTGAAATGAGCTGCTGGAGATGTCTCCAGCAACAGTGAACAAATCCCGCTTGTTCTCACCTGTCTGCGCCCCTTCACTCCACAGCTAACGGCGACGTTAACTGCCGCCCGAATGGTTTGTAAGGCAATGGTTCTACACACCAGAAGCGTCGCATCCCTTTCCTACCTGGACCTTTACTAAGTTTTGCAAATACTGGAAAAAATACAGGAAATACATCCTTGGAGGAAATTGATCTAAACTTCTATTTAGTTACATGTTTATTTTTACAAGTTCTTTATAATTATTTTAATTGCTTAATTTTAGAAAAATGTTAACAACCGCAGTTATATTCAAAGCAAGTCATTTGTCATAAATCAAAGTTCAGCATCCCAAACCATTCCTAGCTGTCTATCTTACAGACTAGAAACTGAACACGATGGAACCCAAAAGTCTAACCCCACTGAGATCAGGAGCCATAAACAAACCCCTCTTATTTACATGGTTTGAGAACCTGTTGACAATGAAGTAACTTTCAACTTCAAAAAAAACCTGCACAAATGCTGATGCACTTGTAAGAGCACACTTACTAGATAAAATACGAAAAGCAATACTAAACTTTTTGATGTAAGTGCACTAAGTGCTTCCTTCTTAGCATAAGCAATTAAGGAAAGTTACGGAAGCAACCAGCTTGCCTAGAAGCAGAATGGTAACACTACTCTCGTGACTTCGAAAAAAAAAAAAACACCTGCAAAAAAATCTGAAATATCGCGCGTTGCCTAGGAAGACAGATTCCGGCGTGTGGTCAGGGCCCGGGCTGAGCTTTACGCACCCGCACGCCCGAGGCACAACGCACCCCAGTGCCGAGCTGCGGTTCAGCACCCCTGGAGAGCGAGCTCAGCTCCCCCTCGCCAGCACCTGCGCACTGAAAAGTACAGGCGATGCGCTCCCGGCGGGCGGCGGCGGGGCCTCCGAGCTGCTGCAGGGCACCCGCCTGCGTGGCCAGGAGAGCGGC
>VXAL01014421.1:182459-207825 GCA_013399475.1 Chauna torquata | reverse complement strand
GCGGAGGAGCACGTGAGCGGGACGCCGCGCCGCTGCGCACGCGCGCCCGGGGCGACCAGCAGCCGGGGCTCCGCCTCCCCCGGCCCGCGTGACGGGGAGGGAGGGGGGAGCGAGGAGAAACCATTCCCCGCGGGGGGAGCTGCCGGCCCCGCTCTTGGAATGGGCTTGCTTAAGCACCGGCGCGCGCGCTCCGTCCTCCCCCGCCACCAGCAGCCTGCGGCGCTGATGGGACGTTCCACGCAAGGCCCTGGGTTGGGTCGATGGGAAACCAACCCGAAGTTGCTCCTGGCGCAGGCGGTGGGGAGGGTGCCGTTAGAGGGGGAAAAGCGCGGCCTCGGGGCCCGGGACCGTGCCTCGCTGCCCTTCCGGAGGCGGAAGGGAGCAGGGGCTGTCCCGGGCGCTGGGCACCCCCTGCGTGCCATTCCGCGATAGGCACCGGTTGGCCCCTTGAGGGCCTGGGGGCTGGGGCAGCGCCAGCCCGTCCTTGCCGGCACAGGGAGGTCACGTGGGCGGCGTGCGCGAGCGGCGCTGCCCTCTACCGCGGCGCGCAGGGGTCACCCCTCGCACGCGCGCCTGCGGGGCGCGTGGGAGGGCCGTTGGCAGCCATTAGGGGACCGTTAGTGGGCGCGCGCTCGCGTCGTTGCCGGCCCCGTCTCTGGGCAGGGCAGGGAGGGGCCGGCGAGCTCGGTGCCCCCGAGGGCTCGGGGTAAAGGTGCTGCGGTCCCGGCAGCGCCGGCCTCGCGGGGGCGCCGGTTCTGCTCCAGGCCCCCCGCCGCCACAGGGGGCTGGCGCCCCGCGGGCGGGAGGAGGTGAGGGCGGCCGCCGGGCGCTACTGGAGGCAGGTGAGGAGGGTCGGCTGGTGTTAACCTGTTGCGGCTGTCGTGCCGGTAGAGAGGCCGCGCCCTGTGGTTCCCGCTCCGGTAGGGTGTTAGGTGGGACAGAGCTGCCGCTCGCTTCCAGCGGGGTGTTTCAGACGCTGCTAAAAACATGGCAGGTGATGTGCAAATACCAAAGAAGCCCATCGGTTTGCTTTTGTCGATAATAAGCTTTATCTAAACCTTGGTATTAGTCGATTTGTGTGCGTTGCTTTAGGAAAGCAATGCTCAAATAGTTGGGCTTTGAAAACCACTGGTAGCGGTCAGTCTTTATTACAGTGGCAGGCATGGTCTGGATTTCAGTGGTGAAAAAAGAAAACTGAAGAGTCTTTGAAATGCTGTCATCCCTTGTTTTCCTCCCTTTTGGGGAGAAAAAAGGGGATGAGGGGCAGAAGAAGAATTGTAATTAAGAAACTTTTTAATGATAATTCTCTGCCTGTTTACATTTACTAAGGTGCTATCAGCATTGATATTTCATTTCAGCACACACATTAAAGCTGGTTCCTAAAACGTAATTACAAAACACTGAATTAGATGGGTATTTATAAGTTAAGTGTATGTTTTCATACAAAAAAGCATGCAATTATTTTTGCCACAGATTGCAAATAGTTACTCTAGGGGGCAGATTGTTCATCAAAACAGATTGATTTTATCAAGTCAATTACAATCAGTTGTTTTCTATTACACTTGGTGAGACTTGTAAAGTCTCATCAAGATGAAAATGGCCCAGTTTCTCAAAGTTATAAAAAAAACACTTTTGCTATTTATAAGAAAGTCCTAGATGCTCAGCACTTCTCATAGGCAAGCCTTAAGGCATGAAGTAAAGCTAGTAAGACAATATTTGTAATGTTAGTAATTACCATGGCTTCTGCTGTATCACAGTGTTAATGATATTTCACAGAGCACAGGGTTCAGCCTTAATAAAGAAGACAAAGATGAATTTTTAACCGAAGTACAAACCTAGTAGCATACATGCTAATTAGTAGGTTGACTTACAGATGTGCTCACCAAACTTGATTATGGAGTAGAGCCCCATTATGTTAGGAGCTAGCTCTAAAGAGAGTACAAGGATTTCTACAATCCTTATAATAAGGACAGGAAAAGATAAAGCAAGTGGATAGAAGAGTAAAGGAAAGTAATGAGAAGACATTGATCAGCATAATAAATAGTAAGTTCTTGTTGCAGAGACTTCACTGCTACTGAATCAATAAAGAACAGTTTTAAGAAGTGTTCTGAAGGAGAACAAGGGGGCAGATTCTGAACAGGAATCCCTCCAGAAGATGAAAAGGAAAGGTGTTTGAAAGTCTAGTAAGTGGTTAACAGGATCAGAAATGCCAGGCTGCGCAGAGAGTTGTTGTCTTTTCACTACCAAGTGAGAAGTCATAGATGGGATTCCACTGCAGAAGGAGAGACAGCTATTTAGTGTGAAAAGGAAGGGAGGTCCTGAGGAATGAATTAAAAATGTGGTATACCTTGGTTTATCATAAAGATTTAATAATTCTTAAAAGTGTGATGTGGAATTTCCAAAGCAAGAGTTATAATAACATGGAGTAATTAGAGCTCTTTTCACTCACTATTCGTACTTTCAAATAGAAGCCCATATGTACAAAACAGCTTTAAAAAAAAAAAAAGGTAGCTTATTCCATAGGTGGCTTTGGAAAAATCTAAAAAGATAAAGTTATAAATACTCTGTAAATGCATCCCCAGAATCTAAGCACTAAAAACTTTTGGAGTGAATGATTCGATTTCTGTCAAAATGCCTTTGAAACAGCAGAAGAAACATAAGAGGACATGCAGCAGCTCTAATGTGTTGTTTGCATAACTAAAAGTGAAGAGAATCAGCATTGGCTTAGGACTATTGCCTTTAGGCAGTTTGGATGTGACCACTGCATGTCAGAGGGTAAAAAGATAACTAGGATCGTGGCTGAATGCCTTTACTGCATGTTAAGAGGGTTATGAGGTGTAGACCCCTGAGAAAATGAAGCACTGCCTCTGTTTGCAAGCTGTGCAATAGAGTCTAGGTTATGTTTCTCTCAAGGGTCTCAGAGGTGCCCTCTACTGGTCTGAGCTGTCTGGCGGAGTAGTCAAGTCTCCGTGGAAAGGTGGGGTTCACGTGGGCACAAAACTTGATGGTGGTGACAGTCGTGGGAAACCTCCTGATTCTTTTGCCTGTCCTCTTTCACCGCCTAAACTAATGTGGCCTGCATCTAGAGGCAGCTTTATGCAGGTGACAGTGGTGCAGTAAGGTAGGAACAGCCATCTTCCCACCAAGGTCACAATTCAGTGTGGTGCATGGTCTGTGTTGTGCAGTGGGGAGAGGCAACATAATTTCCAACATTTGTGTGATGGCTGCATTTATCATGGGAAATGGGCTATCAGTAAGGTTTGCCATGGGGAGAATAATTGGGGTGTTTACCTGAGATTCTAGGGGTAGGTAGGCCACAGAACTGAGAAGATGATGAGATGCATACATGTTTGTATTGTTAGTATCAGTATTGGTTTTATTTCTGCTCTCTGTGTAAGGATAACCTTAGATTTAAGGCAGTGTGTAGAGATCCTGGCTTGAAGAACACGCAGTCTTATTATATCTTGAGAGAAAGTGACGAAGAAACCAAACAGTGACCTTTCCCTATGGCTTGTTCTCCAAAACTGACTGAGTGCGTTGACTTAAGCCTCTTGCCTAATCTCAGTCATACAATTCAGGCTGAAGCCATAGAGCCTCTGAAAGAGATGACTTCAGGGCAGTAAAAGGCAGAGGGATAATAACGATTGTGGTTCTCAGTATGCTTATATCTAACTAGACATAGATATGTGTATGTACAGATGCTCTTCTGTAACAAGGGAGAAAATCTAAGTCTAAAAATTCGTGCTTGCTGAGGTTTTTGTACACTTTTAATGCCTCATTTCCACTTTGGTCTAAGAGGAGAAATTAGGGTCAGCTTTAAAGTGCTCTCAAGAATGTTATTGCAAAACCTCACATTCTTCTGTTGAATCTCTTAATATTTCTCTTATCTTTGTGAAAGTGCATATTTCAGCTTCATTTGCAGAATACTTAAAACATAACCTATGAATGTCCAATGAATTTAGAGAAAAAATATTTTAAGAGTGTTTTAAAACAAATTTGTGATTTTTAGAGCTTGAGTTGCTTAGTGCTAGCAATAATGTGGTTTCCTTGTCTGGAATATTTTCCAGCATCCCACATAGCCTTCAGCTTTTATTATTTTGGTGTCTTCTGGGTCTTGTAATTTGGCCAGTGCTGCCTAACATGTATTGCAAAGCAGGTGCTCCATGAAAAATCTCTGGTTGCAAATAATATTGAAGTCATCAACTTTTCAGAACCAGTCAGGCTTTATTTTGAGAGGATGAAAATGAAGTAAGAAGTTGAAGAGCTATAGAAATGAGATGGAGGTGGTACAATGACGTGTTCAGAAGGGAAGTGGAGAAGGGTGCCAACAGAACAGCATATTGAAGGTACAAGAGACAGAAAGGAAGGACAAATATGTAAGATGAGAGTAACTAAATAACTGTTAAGGATGCTAATTGTGGATGGAAACGAGATTGCTGTTACACCTCCCAGAAACAAGAAGAAGTCAAGCACAGCTCACTTTTGAGAAAATAGTGAGAAGATCCATGCTTTTTCTGCGTGGACGTTTAAGATTAAGTTTTGTTGCTGGGTGACTGTGGCTGTTGGTCTCTCAAGTGTCAGCTGTTTCCTCCCCCAACAAAAAAAGATCCCCTCATCCATGCTGTGAGTTTGCTTAAGTTTAAGCCAATTTCAGGATTTATGGAAGCCTGAGTGCATATCTCTGACAGTACAGCAGAGTGTTGTGCTTTGTTCTGGGTCTGGCAGAGTGATGAAATCAAGCTGAGGTACTAGAACAGGAATGAGGTAGCAAGGAAAATATCAAAAAGCTGTCTTAGGAAATGTAGGCTCGTATATAAGCTTCTTGTTGAAATGGCAAATAGGAAGTCAAACCTGGGAACTGGAGAAAGATAGGTGTCAATTTTGAATGGAAAATTGCTGCTTGAGGGTCCTTGTTGATTTGCCTATAGAGCATGCTTGGCTTTCATGTAAACCAGTTCCTCTCCATTGGCCAGTGGTGACTTAATCTCTAACAAAGGAGCTAAATTCATTCCTTATTGTATGTACCTGTTAGTTAAAATGTTTCTACAGGAAAAAGTATTTTTGTTTGTTTTTCTGTTATTTGATCACACCCAAAATCTTCAATGATGTTCTTAGGACCTTTAGAGCTGTACTGCACTGTAAAATAATTATATCCACTGAAGATGCAAAAGAATTTAGCTCCCTCTTCTCCTCAGCTATGTTAGTTTTGCAAGGTTAGTAGAAATTTTAATAAGTGGTAGAGCCTTTATCTTTGTAACCAAGTCAGCAGATCTTATCCTGGCTATCTCTGGGGAGTAGATCTGATGAGTAAGAAAGTGCTTTTTTATACAGTTTTCAAAGGATCACAGTTTGAAAATGGTTGTGACATAACTGGGTCACATCTGAAATTTTTCTATAAGCTGCATAAAATGAGAAGTTGAGGTAGCTGCTTTTGTCAGAAGGTATATTTAGAGCTGTAGTGAATCATAGCTGAGGGATTTGCATATTGGACTGCTACTGAAGACTGCGAAAGAGTCATAAATTTGTAACTGATTAGTAGTCCTTGTGGTGGTTTTACCCTGTTGAGCAGCCAAACTCCACCACAACTGCTCTCTCACTCCCCCTCCTCAAAGGAAGAGGGGGAGAAAATACGATGGACAAGGGCTCAAGGGTTGAGATAAGGACAAGAAGGTTGCTCACCAATTACCATCATGGGCAAAACAGACTCAACATAGGGAGATTAGTATAATTTATTACTATAACTAGCAGACCAGAGCAGTGAGAAACTAAAAGCAAACTAAAAACACCTTCCCCCCCATCCACCCTCTCCTACCTCCTCCCCCCAAGCGGCACAGGGGAACAGGGAATGGGGGCTGCGGTCAGCCCACATCGCTTCTTCTCTGCCGCTCCTTCGTGGTCACTCTCTGCCCCTGCTTCAGCGTGGGGTCCCTCACACGGGATGCCGTCCTTCCCGAACGGATCCTGCGTGGGCTTCCCACCGGCTGCAGCTCTTCAAGAGCTGCTCCAATATGGGTCCGTACCACGGGGTCCATCCTTCAGGAGCAAACTGCTCCAGCACAGGTCCCCCACAGGTGGCAGCTCCCACCGATCACCTGCTCCTGCGTGGGCTCCTCTCCAGGGGCTGCAGCTCCAGCCCCGAGCCTGCTCCTGGGGGGGCTCTCCATGGGCTGCAGCCTCCTTCAGGCCAGATCTCCCTGCTCCACCGTGGGCTCCTCCACGGGCTGCAGCGTGGAGATCTGCTCCATGTGGTACGCCATGGGCTGCAGGGGGACAGCCTGCTCCACCATGGGCCTCACCACGGGCCGCAGGGGAACTTCTGCTCCGGTGCCTGGAGCACCTCCTCCCCCTCCTTCACTGAACTTGGTGTCTGCTGGGCTGTTCCTCACTCCTCTCACTCCCAGCTGCTGTTGCCCAGCAGTTTTTTCCCTTTCTTAAATCTGCTCTCACAGAGGCGCAACCAACATCGCTCATGGGCTCAGCTCTGGCCAGCGGTGCGTCCCTTTTGGAGCCGGCTGGAGCTGGCTCTTGTCTCACATGAGGCAGCTTCTGGAATCTTCTCACAGAGGCCACCCCTGTGGTCCCCCTGCTACCAAACCTTTACCACATAAACCCAATACAGTCCTTCAGCATTTAATCTGTTGCTTTTAAATAAAAACAAAGTAAGAAGTAAGATACAGATGCATGTGCATCGCATTGTCTTTCTTCTGTCAGTGCATTTGTTTTACATGCTTAACTGTAGGCATGGTGTACCGCGAAGAATATCATGTCCCGGAGTTTGGATATTTTGAGTGCTGGAGGGGACAAAGCGGTAAGACAGGTTTTAGTAATGGTAAAACTATTTCAGCTGCCTGTAGCTCCACTAAGTGATAAATTAGTTTCAGATTTTGATGCATGCTTTCAGTTTTGGTTAGAAACAAGAGTAGAATGATTCAGAGATCATGTAAATTGCTAGCTGGACTGGGAAATATAAAATATGATTCATCAACTTAGTGTTTATTTTAGATAAGAATCCTTATGCTGTTTGTATATCAGTGGGCACGCTGGCAGATTCTTTCTGCCAAATATCCTCCTATCCCAAACAGTAAGAAATTTTTAGAATTCTGGATGTAAGACAGATCTAGTGAGAGAGAGCATCTAAAGTCTGGGCTCCTGCTTTGGTTTGAAGTATCTGAGATTTTCTTACGGATGTTCTGATTTATCTTAATGGTTACAGAATTTTTATATTTTTTTCAGAAATTGGGCAATTAGTCATAAGTGATCTAAAAGGAGTAATCTAAAGGCCACTTAGAGTCTGCAAAACCTAATCCACAAACATTCAAAATGAGTGTTAAATCCCTTGGCTTAAGCATACTGTATACGTATGCCTCATGCATGTCTATCTCACTGCCAGGGACAGATGCAGCACGCTACTGGACATTTGTGCAGCTCATTTGTCTTAAAACTAAATTGTGGATTTTTTTTTTACTCAGGTCATTCAAGTATAATATGGGTGTCTAAAATGGTGGCTAGATTATTACCTATATAAACAATAACCAGATTAGCTTCTGTTGTGTTAAGAGCTGTGTTAAACTGTCTTTTGGTTTGTTTCTCTTCACTCGGACTGAGGCCACAAACCCAGCTAATTGAGAAGACAAATATTGGGAGAGGGGTAAACAGGCATTTGGAAGGGCAGAGCACAAGAATCTCTTAAAGCAGATTAGCCACCGATGGAAAAAGGTTTTAATTCTTTTTGCAGCTGATCTGCTTTGAGATATTTTTCTTCTCTTGCTAATTTTTATCATCCCTGCTGGATGTTTCTGCCCCACCGGTTAACTCAAATGACAAATCAAATGTTGGTATGGCAGTGCTCTAACTGAAGGATAGTATTACCAATTGTGAAGTCTGGGCAGAAGCAATTTTTTTTCCACTTTTAAGCGCAAGTATTGGTTGTGTTAGAAGACAAGATTTATAACTCGTGTCAATTAGTCATGTAGAAAATTTCTACAAACTGGACAACTTGCTAGACATTCTCTTCAAGGAGGAGGATTTTTGATAGATTAAATTAGGGGGAAGCTTGTGTTGTTCTGCTGACTTCAATTGTTTTCAAAATCTTTCTACTGAACTCCAGAGCTGCTGAGTTTAAAAAACAAATAGATATATTTACCATAAGTAGGGGTAAGTGGTGGCTTTTTCCGTGTTGCTCTAGCACCTTGAATGGGTTTTTATATCCTTTTATGTTTTGTCATGAAAAAAATCAGTTGCGCTTTTTTTTCCTCAAGAAGTACACTTCTATAGTAAAACATCTTTCTAGCTAGACTTGTGCGTACACTGAGTTAGGGACAAAATATCAGCTCAGCTTAAAATTTTCAGTTAATGAAGGTCAAATCCAAGTGTGAATTCAGCTTGCGTTCTCTTTGTGACTCTGAGCATCTTAGATTTTCCTAACCTAAAGCTTTTATCTTACTCAAATGTTTATCATTAAATACTGCAGACTCTATCAAACAGGTTATTTTTCATAAGCTTCAGTGAGGATGACTGAAGTGGGTATCATTTAACTGGAGAGAATAACCTGTTTCAGCCACGTGGGTTGTGTTGCTGATATTTTCCCAGTGCTGCAATGTGTGAAGGCTGGAAAGTTCAGGCGTTTCCCATAGGGCAGATACAGTCTGGATAAATGAAGATAAAGTAGCAGTCAAATATATTGGGATATCTGATGTGCATCACAAGATCCCTGCAAAGGAGGAAAAAATGAGGGAAAAAAATTCCCTTTTACTTTTCTCTAATTTGTCTAGTAAAGCACTTTAAATACATGATTTCTTGTGGCATAAAAGTATATGTCTATTTCTGTAGATTTGCGTGCCTAATCAAAAAGGTATGCAAAAGAGATGGTATTTTTAGCAGTATGGAAAGAAGTATTACAAATACGGGTTCATGCTGCAAAATCCTCTGCTTATTGTTGGTAAATATAGGTTCCAATGAAGACATGAAACACTTTCTGATTATTTTACTGAATCAGTGACTTGAACAAGAATTTCATGCTTCACCAAATCTGATTTTGCACACTGAATATTGGTCTTAAAATAAAATTTAGAAAAGATCTTTGTCCTAATCTGTTTTGTTTCTTGATTGTTGCTGTTCTTCCGAAAGTACCAGTAGAAGTTGCTTATTTTCAGAGGGAAGAGTATGTTGCATCTTTTGCAGTGAGAATTTCTTCCCACATACTTGTAATATTTAAGCTGAATAAATGTTAGCAAGGAGGGGGGGAAAAAAAAGCCTGTTCTTAAATGGTATGGCTAGGTTTATAAACTTGCAGGACAAACTGAGATTGAATGATTCTTCTCCCTCTTCTACTTTATGCAAAGGAGCTTCTGGCCAAATTGGATCTCTGGAAAATTTCACTTCCATCCAAGAGAGTGGATATGTCTCCAGACATGCACTGTGCTAGGTTTGTGGCTTTGGTAAAAATGGTGTTACATTGCCTTGAATCCTGCGTGAGGGTTAGGCACTGTATAATCCTCCATTATTCAGAACTTCTCAGTGGCCAATACCTGGTGTAATACCTTACTGTTAGGCAGGTATTCTGCAGTCAGCATCTGCAAAACAAAAAACAAACAAGAAAAGTATATTTACTGCTATCTAATGAGCAACATAACTCAGGTTTAAACACAGATTTTCAAAAAAATTTAACCATACTTCAGAATGAAGACATTTCTTTTGTATCTAGCCAAAATGCTTTCAGGTTGTTATACAACTTAATGGCTAGAGTCCTGCCATTGTATTAAAGCTCTCATCTCAGAGACTGTTCTCATTAAGCACAGAAGTAAGGAAATGAAATTTTTTAGTGATGTGAAGGAGGAATTCTGGTAGTAAAAGGTGGGTTTCTCAGCAGAAAAGGCAGAGTTTTCTGCAGTGCAGAAAATGTAGAAGTATTTAATAATGTCATGGTTGTAATTTATAACAAAGCATGATGCGTCCATACATATGAACAATAAAAATTTTTGCCCCACAGTGGAAAGGATACAAAGGCTACTTTTTAGTGTTAAATATTTTTATGTAAGCAGGCTGAAACAAATCATCCCAAAAATTTTTTAACAAAAGTGTCTAGACTAACAATGTTAATTCTAAGTGAAAATCTGAAGTTCCAGAGAATCAGGAGAATTGATCTGTCACGGTTGTAAGTGATAAGATGGGTGACTTGGGAAATGAAGTACAAGGCAGCTATTTAGACAAGGAGCCTCAAAAAAAGTAATGGGTCAACTGATGGTGGACTTCATCTACAGAGAATTAAATGCCGAGAGTACAATCAGTGTTAACCAGCATGATTTTACAGGAAGCAGGTCTCGTCAAATGCATTTGGCATTGTTCTGACAGGACTACCGGTCTGGTTGATAAAGGTGTCAGCTGTGTTGGAACACTTTTGTAGCGTGTTTTGACTTAGTGACACCAATTCAAAAATCATTGCTGTTCAACAGCAGTAAATTCAGAATGGGTTAACTGGCAGTACTCAAAACATATTTGCTAGGAGTAGCTAGCAAAATAAATGATAATCTACTGAGCGGTTCTGTAGAGGTTGTTCTCTGCTTAGTACTTTACTTAAAAGCTAAAGGAAAAGGCACTATCTGAATTAGAAAAAGACATGGAGCCGTAAGTGGTGGAAGTGTGGCTGACTTGTACAAAATGATTTGGATCATGTTGTCAGCTGGTGCAGATGAACAACAGCCATGTTATTTCAGCATGTGTAAATTCAGGTAGATTGGAATAAGGAGGTGGTCACTGCAGAAGCGGACTGTCTTGGAAAGGGACCCTTCCCAGAGATGCAGAGTTACCTCTGTGGGACCTGCCTGTGACTGTGCTCCCTGTGAGCTGGGAGAGGACCCAGAGACAGGGAGGGAGGTGTTGCTGGCGCTGAGAACACCACCAGGGAGTTGTGATCAGCTCGATTCATGCACCTATTAGCTCTTGTATCCTTGCTTAGAGAGTGTGTTAGGACAATGCTGTGCCATATCCATCCCCAGTTCTCTTTAAACACTTTCGCACACTTATTTCATGAGCACTAGCCTCCAGTTTTACTGGAGAAATTCAGAAACTCCCAGAAATTCATGGAGGAAAGGCAAGGGCAGAGCTGCAGTCAGGAAAATACATTAAAAGGTTGAAAGAATTTTGGTAAATAAGCTTAGCATGATCTTCATACAGTGAAAAGTGGTTGTTCTGTTTGAGGCAATGGTATATGTATCAAAATGTGAGGCTGTTGCGTAAACGCAGTCTGATATCTGGGGGGGAGGAGATCAGTCTGTTACTGGGAGCTGAGAAACCTTCAGGTAAGTAGCAAGAAGGAGATATTAAAAATGTTTCACTCTACCTGTATTTTGCCTCTGAGTCCTCACCCACACCATCCTTTTGTGCTGGCACAGGCGTTTACATAGCTGCTTAATGAACCAGATGGGTGTATCAGTCTGGGTTAGTTTTAAGCCAGATCATCTCAGTCCTTTACACTGCACAGCCACAAATGTTTGTGCCAACACAAGGTGATGAAAAGGAGTGTGCCTATGCAGAAATGGGAAGTGAAGAGGCTGATGACAGCTAGATGTTTTGTTTTAGCAGTGATGCTATTTTATCCTGTCTTAAAGTGCTCATGAAACTACAATTAGATACGAAATTCAGTATTTCAGATGTGATCTAGTGAGATATTAGTCCTTATTTAAGAGTAAATTCTAGTAGAACAATACTGAAATTAGTGCAGAGTAGAGCTCCCAGGCTCTTAGCTAGGGAGCAGAAGGGGAAGTGGGGAGAGGAAGCTCTCTGCTGACTGTTGGCTGGCTGTACCCTGGCTGCCTGTGCTGTTGGAACAAGAATTCCTTTAAATATGTAATGCTTAAACTGAGAGTTAAAAACATTTACAGAAGAAGGGGAAGTCCACAAAGACTTAGTCTATCATACATATGGTGCTTTAAATGTACATTCTCTGTTCTGAAGAAATGTTAAACATGCAAAGAAATCCGTACAGTCATGGCCCAGAGTTGTGTTTCTGGTTCTTGTAGAACTTCAATGTAAAGGACTTCATCAATAGCATTTTAGGGTGTACAAGGACTTATGGATCAGCTCAGTAACATTTGTATTTGTTTAAATTACTTCACTTGCTCCAATTCAGTACTACTGTAAATTTTTCTGGCCAGGTTGTGTTTGACTCTTAAAGAATTAGTTCTCAGAATTTGTTTCCTTTTGTCCGTTTTCAGTCTTGTGTATATGTTACTTTTTTATTCCTGGGAGGAAATTAATTTAGTTTTGCTTTTAACTTCTGCCTATAAACTTCAAAATTTCATGTTTCACTTTCACCTTTTTGACCGCTCACTTGACAACTCCAGCCACTGGTTTAGCTGTACCTAAGGCTTATCTTTACTGAGATGTATGTGAGGATAGAGACGTACCTAAGCATCTGTGGGGTGTGGAACCAGAAGTTCATTGAGCAAACATTTTTCACTTACCAACACTGAATTCCATTATGAATATTTGATACAGGGAAGACCATATGAAGTTTTTCTTCTGTATCTTTTTGCTTTTTTTGCTTTTTGTGGTTTTTGCCCATTTTATAGTACTTTCTTGCTAGGCTTTGACAACACATTCTTTTTTTCAGACTCATTCTATTACGAGAATTACTTTAAATGTAATGTAGAAGTAAAAGAAAGCCATTTTAGTTCTTTTGCTTCATCGTAACATTTATAGAAGGCAATGTTTTGTTTAATTTTTGAGGGAGGAGTAGTTCCCTAAGAAAACTCTAAAACATGAGTTAGTAGGTATTTTTGTCCTTAAGAAGAAGAAAATGTATTTTCAGCTGGGCAAGATATAAATTACTTTCTCTGTTACTCAGGTTTAATGCAATCCATATAGCACATGAATCTTATCCTGCCAGTTGTTTTGCCATCCATGGAATCTATGAAGATAAAAAGTACACATGGCTTGCATTTCTAATGTAAACGTAGATTTTGTTTTCTTTTGCATGTTAAAAAAAATCAAAAAAGAAGGAAATTCACTTTTTTCCCTGTCCACTTGAAGTTTCTTGGACTTGGTTTGTCATTAGGTTTACACTGAGGATTAATTTGGCCTGTTTATTTTTATTATCCTACACTTATTTTCCCACTGAAACTTTTTTAAATTTTTATTCCAAATATTTGCTTGTAAGTCTCTTCCTACCCTTTTCTATTCTGAGCATCTGTTCTTCCTCCTTTCCTGCTACCTTTCTGTTTCTTCGAGTAGAGCTCTTTAAACATTTACAGTTTCAGAAAGTTTCCAATCTGCCATTACTACTAAGCTCTTAAAAGAATTCCCCATCTAGAAATGTCTATGTAGGACATTGTTACTTCATCAAAATATTAGAATATTTTTCTAATTATGTGCCAATTTAAATTGTACTGTTCTTGTAGAAATCCTTTTGTTTCGTGGTTTTCTTCCTTAAATACATTTCAGTGAGAAAGACAAGGGCTGTGAGTGTCAGTAAGATATGCCTTCAAACTGTTTAGGTTTGATTGCATTGCATTATAGAATGCTTCATTACTGGTTTAACCTCTCAAAGGTTTTCAGCTGCTGTTTTATTTAGCTATACTGACTACACTGCCTACAGCAACTCCAGGCAATGATTCCCCCAGTGGTATGCATGAGCTGCCCTGCGCTACTGCAAAAATACATTATGGCTGAATTTGCCCTCAGAGTTTGGAAAGATCTAAAGTCTTTGGAGACTAAAAATGTGTTTTTTCTTTGTTTTAGCTGGCAGTATGAGCCTCTGGCATTTTAAAGTGCAAGTCATTAGCGTCCACAAGGGTGATGTTAATATGTCTGTCTTTCAATCTCAGGACATTTTCCAGTTGCTTCTGCCACAACAATCTCTGCCATCTCAGTGCCTTTTAAGCCCCTTGTGAATTAAAGTAAGCTTTGCAATGCCAGTAAGAATCATTGTAGACTGGGGCTGAAACCAGTTGCTACCTGATTTATTCTTTTTGCAGTAATTGGCACCAAGGTTGAAAGTCATTCAGAGCAGCTGGAAGGGGGTAAAAACTGAAAAGAATGAGATGTAACATTTAAAAACATTAAACATGATCAAAAGTAAAGCCAGAGGATTTTAGACAATCTTATATTGTTTACACTAATTATTTGTATGTATTTTTTTAAACTGAGGAGCTATGATTTAGGCTTATAAAAAGAGTGAATTGCACGTACAAAATCCCAGCAACAGTGATAATATGGCATCCAGAAATAAAAGTAAAACAAAGGATCAGTTGAAGTAGTCCAGAGAGCAGCCTGAGGGATGAGATGACAGTCCTAATTGATGAGAAGGATGGAATCTGTCAACAAAGGTAATGCCGTGTGGGAAATGCAATAAGGCAACACGGAGAGATCAAGGGCTGACCCTTTCACCCAGCGTGTAACAGCTGATTGTAGATGTACAGCATGTTTGGTCAATTGCTGCTTGCTTTCACTGGTTGGAACGTCAGAAATACTCCCCCTTCCCTTTTAGAGTACTTCACTGTATTCCCTCCAGTTCCCAGCTCAGTCATCATCCTACTTCCCACAACTAAGAGAAATGTAATCTAATCACAGGATAGAACAGAGGAAGAACAGAGGTATGAATGTTAGGACAACTGAGCAAAGCTAAAAACGCTAATGTTTGGGCAGGTGTTGCTGTTTTTAGGCATTTCATTTGGTCTTAGGAAAAACTAAGCAGTATGGTGCTAAGTCGGTAGTGCCTGGGGTTAGTTCTCAAGGTTTCAGAGCCGTCGCTGCACCGTAGAAATGTATAGAAGGACTGGAGAATAAGAAATGTCTTTTTTTTTTTTTCCTCTTAGTTTTCTCCTGATTCATTATTAGTTTTTCCCCCTAAATTCCTGAAATTAAGAGCTCTGCAAAAGACTTCTTTCCAGCTCCAAGCAGAGACAGTCTCTACTTCCTGGCTACTTCTGCTGCCAGTGTCAGAAACCGATCTTTCAGAAGGCAGAGAAGAGCAATCTGCAGGTGTGTTTACACGCATGCATGTTCACATGTGCAGATTATTATACCCAGCCTGGGTACGGCTTATTCTAAGAGCATGAACAGAAAGGATAATCCTGGATCATGTTGTAATTACCACTGCCCAGTTGATTTGCTTCTTTATGGAGCTGAATCTCATACTCTGTGTATTTGAAGAGTTCCAGCAGGTAGGGTGATCATGGTATATCTGTTTAAAAAATAGTCCTGTTCACTCTTTTTTTTTTTTACATTAATTACATTTATGGATAAATGTAGGCTTTACAGATGTTTCTAAATGCAGATTTCTGCATGTGTAACAAATCCTTATGTTCTTGAGCAACACATTTTCCTTTGGATCACTAACTTTTGATCATAGTGGTCTGAGAACGTATATTCATTGTGGCCACATCCTATTTTCTTGTACGTTACAGTAGCAGTGAGTAACCCTGATCCAGGCAAGACCTTACAGAAGTTCATGTGTTTTCTGTGAGTCCATATTAGTTTATATTGTATATTGATCTGTATATTGGTTAACATATTGGCCTAGAAGGAATGAAAAATACAAATTTCAAACTGCAACTGTTCTGGGACTGTGCAGAACTAAGCAGGTAAATGTTACAGGTCTAGATGGGGCAGTGGACAGAAACTAGCAAATACAGATACAATTTGTCAGCCATTCTGTTTTGGGCATTTTACTCAGTGCAGGGAGCAAATGTGTATTTTGCAGGTAGACATAGGGGGTCCCTGTAGGGGCTCTGGAGATCTTTTTTCATTGGCTCTGTTGAATGCAGATGTGCAGTGGTTCAGGCTTACGCCCAGAAGGTGTGATTGGCCATAGGTGGAAATTCATTATTGCTGGTCTTACTGTGGGTTAAATCACGGCATCAACACAAAGGGTAAGATGGCATCAACTGTTTCTGTGCAGAAGATAGCTATCATTCCCAAATTAAGAGGATTGGTTGGCCAGCACATGTAGGATGGCCCCCTGGCAAAGGAAGATGGTGGCAGGAGGGTCTGGGGAGTTTGGAGCGTGGGCTCAGCAGCGTGGCTGCGCCGAGCTGGGGAATGTGGCAGGAGGTCCGCCTCAGCGCAGCTGGTTCTGTTGCTGCACCTGAAGGAGTCTGGGAACGATGAGAGTGGGCAGTGCGGGCGATAAAAAGCAAAACCCAGGTGCTAGCTAGTTCACAGTACCCTGAACATCAAAAACCAAAGAGGGGGTGATTCTTACTTTGTATGGGAAGAGGTCAAGCTGTCTCATGGGAACTGCAGCAGCATATTCATGTTCATTAAAATGAAAATTCGGAGTTTTGTGACTGAACTTAAAGTTGCAAAGTGAATGGATTTCAGAGCTAAGCACGGAGTTGGTTTGACTTCCAGTCCCATGTATCAGAGCACGTCTTGCCTCTTTTTATTTGATTTGAACATGAGTAAAATGAGCAAGTGAAGGTCTTTTTGGACTCTGAAGACTATGTTAAGATGCTCTTTTTAATGTGTGAATTCAGCAGGATTCACAGACAAGTACCAGAAATTTAAAAAAAAAAAAAAAGTAGTGATAGGTGTCTTTTTCTGTGTATTTCTGTTTTGCTGAAAGTTGCACATCAAAAGCAAACACACTCTTTGAAAGCTTTAAAAATATTTTATTGACAAGAAGAGGCAGTGATGACTGTGGGCCCATGCTCATGTAACATGTCAGTATGACAGAGATGTTCAGTGCCTGTACATCCTGACAGAGGCTGAGTGTATCTGATGTATTTTCAATTTAATTTATTATTGTTTAAGGACATCATAGTATTTTAATGACTAATGGCCAAAGTATTTTTATTTATATTGTTAAAAAAAAAAAACTGTATTCCATTTTATATAAAAACAACATAAATTTTTAAAGAATAATTATCTGAGAATAATCAGTATTCTTTTTGTATAAATTCAACAGAAATTGTCCGAGAATAATGGCTACAAGAGGTTCTGTTTTGTGTATCTATCATTCATTCAGCTGGATGCTCTAAAAGGATTTTACAAACAATAATAAATTTAGCTTTACAGCAGCATGCTGGTGTGAATATTATCAACATTTTAAAAATAGGAAAACTGAGGCAGAGCATTGTTAAAGCAAAATGCTTCAAGGCTTAGCCATTGGCATTATCTTGAGATGCTTCCATTTTCTTTCGGTGTTCAGCTACACTACATTATCAAACTGGTGTAAGTGTAAGGATAAAGTTTTGTGGTGCTGTTGTCACCTCTCTGCTCTGTTTTTCCTTGCAAGATGAGTGACAGTCTAGGAGGATGTTCAGGATTTCAAAGCAAATCACTTCAGATTGGCTGGAAAGGGCTGCTGTGAACATTATCAGAATTTTTGCATAACATACCACATTACAAATTATAACCGTGATAATATTTAATAATGTGCAATCACATGTGAACATAACTTTTAGATGACTTTCTTAAACAATGGATGACTTTTTGTGTTGTTATAGATAAATCCACTCCAGATTTTCCAGACATGCATTTAAAAAATCCCTTCTATTTTCTTAAATGGACACAGAATTTTTTTAAAATGTCAGTGACTCACTATCTATATTAATTAAAGTACTGTATTCCAGCTTACTGTTTTTGAGCATCAGTACTGTAGGTGCTCCGATTTAGACCTTTAACAATTAAACGCAACTAGTGGATCAACCCTCCCTCCATCACTCACTCACTGTGTATTTGTAGGCACACAGAGTAAGGTATTATGTGATAAGTAAATGGAGGGGCTAGATTTAAAATCATAGAATAGAAGCATAGAATCATAGAATCATTTAGGTTGGAAAAGACCTCTGAGATCATCCAGTCCAACCTTTAACCTAGCGCTTCCAAGTCCACCATTAAACCAAGTCACTGAGCTCTGAATCCAAATGTTTTTTGAAGACCTCCAGGGATGGTGACTCAACCACTTCCCTGGTGGGCAACCTGTTCCAACACTTCACAACCCTTGCAGTGAAGAATTTTTTCCTAATATCCAACCTAAACCTGCCTGGCATAACTTGAGACCATTTCCTCTTGTCTTCTCAGTTGGCACTTGGGAGAAGAGACAGACCCCCACCTCGCTACAGCCTCCTTTAAGATAGTTGTATAGAGTGATAAGGTCTCCCCTGAGCCTCCTTTCCTTCCAGCTAAACAACTCCAGCTCCGTCAGCAGCCCCTCATAAGACTTGTTCTCCAGACCCTTCTCCAGCTTTGTTGCCCTTCTTTGGACATGCTCCAGCACCTCGATGTCCTTCTCGTAGTGAGGGGCCCAAAACTGAACACGGTGTTCAAGGTGCGGCCTCACCAGAGCCGAATACAGGGGGGCAATCCCTTCCCTAGTCCTGCTGGCCACACTATTGCTGATACAAGCCAGGATGCTGTTGGCCTTCTTGGCCACCTGAGCACACTGCTGGCTTATATTCAGGCGGCTATCAACCAGTACCCCCAGGTCCCTCTCTGCCAGGCAGCTTTCCAGCCACTCTTCCCCCAGCCTGTAGCACTGCATGGGGTTGTTGTGCCCCGAGTGCAGGACCCGGCACTTAGCCTCGTTGAACCTCATGCAGTTGGCCTTGGCCCACCGACCCAGCCTATCCAGATCCCTCTGTAGAGCCTTCCTACCCTCGAGCAGATCAGCACTCCCACCTAACACAGTGTCATCTGCAAACTTACTGAGGGTGCACTCAATCCCCTCTTCCAGATCATTGCTAAAGATATTGAAGAGAACTGGCCCCAGTACTGAGCCCTGGGGGACACCACTAGTGACCAGCCTCCAACTGGATTTAACTCCATTCACCACAACTCTTTGGGCCCAGCCACCCAGCCAGTTTTTAACCCAACAAAGCGTACGCCCGTCCAAGTCATGAGCAGCCAGTTTCTCCAGGAGAATGCTGTGGGAAACAGTGTCAAAGGCCTTACTAAAGTCTAGGTAGGCAACATCCACGGCCTTCCCCTCATCCACTGAGTGTGTCACCTTGTTATAGAAGAAGATGAGGTTCGTCAAGCAGGACCTGCCTTTCGTAAACCCGTGCTGACTGGGCGACCACCTGACTGCCCTGTAAGTGCCGCCCAGTGGCACTCAAGATGATCTGCTCGATGAGCTTCTCTGGCACCGAAGTCAGGTTGACAGGCCTGTAGTTCCCTGGAGGTCCCAGTTCCCCAGACCTATTTAGTGTAGGTCTGTTTTGTTCATAATAGGTAGTATGGTTTCCTGATGCTTACCTGGCTTAAAAGTGGTCAGGATCACTAGGGTGGTGAAAAACAGACATTTTAGCATGACAAAGATGTGGAATTCCAAGAATTAAAACTTGAGTATTAATTTATTATGAAACTTTTTAGTGTCACCTGCGCTGGAAGTATGTTTGCATCTTTACTCCATCTCTGCAGCGTAAGGTGGCTGAGGATCTCTCTTTCGAATTCTTTTTTTGATGCCATTAATATCACTGGTTGTAAGTTGCTGATTGCAGATGCTGAATGCCTTTGAAAATTCTCCCTGTGGTACATTAATACAAGTTTATTAATGTATTGTGTATTACCAGTACGTGGGGCTGAGGACACTTCTCAGATACTGGCCTAAATTGTACCTTTGAGCATGCTACTCATGAAAGTGGTGTTATAGAGCTCCCTTCAGCCCCAGACTGAGTAACAAAAAAATAAAAATAAAAAAAAAGAAGAAATGAAAGTATGTACACTTTATTCCTCTCCAAAACATTTGCTTTGTGGGAGGGCTAAATTTAAGCTCATTGATGATATTTCCATTTCTGAAGCAATCACAATTTGCCCTGACATAAACAGCACTGAGGAAAGAGTTAGGATATCAGTCCAGTTCAAGGAAAAGGCATTATAAGAGTCTGATCCTGCAGTGTGTTTGAGGTCCTTCAAATGCAAAGTATCACTCTTAATTCCCAGTGACGCCTCCAAGGAGTTGGTAGCTTTGCAAAACAGGCATGAAAAGTTGTTATTTAACTAAATATACCTAAAACTGTTAAAATGGAGTGTTTTGAATATGAGACTGAATTCCAGGTAGGGTCTCACCAGCTGTGTTGCGCACTTATATTAATAGTTCTTTAACAGAAAATCCTCATCTGATACCAGCTTGGTATCATTTACCTTCCTCACGCTGGCATAGATTGACATTGCTGCTCCTCCAATCAGCCGTTGCAGCAGAATCTTTCTCTTCACCCAGCTGATGAATTCCCAGCTTACAACAAAGATTTAATTATTATTCTCCAAATGCACAGTCTCACATTTTGTAATGTACCATTTGTTCCCAGTTTATTCCAGTCATCAGATCTTTTTCCAAGACATGCTGATTCTTTCTGTATTACTGTACCATTTAGCTGAGCATTGCCTACCATCTCATCAGCACACTTTTACTTCTCTGTTAAGGTCACAGAACTTTTGACAGAGTTTGTTTTTAAAATTATGCTGGAAGATACCCACTAATAAACTCTCTCTAACATGAAATGCTTATTTTCAACATTGTTTGCTATTATATCCTCTTTGATTAGTTCCTTATCTACCATGTTTTTCTTTACTAATTTCATCTGCAATTTTCCCAGGTAGCAGTTTGTCAAATTTTTCACTGGAAGCCAGGCAGAGATTTTCCTCATTTTGTACAATCAGAAACCAATTATTTACTTGAAGAAAAACTACAAGATCAGGCAGGCATGATTGACCAGTGATAAGCTCATATTTTCTCCCATTTTCCATTCTATTTATTCAGGTATTTCCATTCATTTCCTGTCTTTCTTGCAGGTTTGTTGAAAGTTAGTCCTTGTGTGCTATCACATTATTTGTGTCTGATTAACATGTTTTATCCCCTTCTCAACCTGTATGATTTTCTTCCTGACTTAAAAGATTTTTATTCTTCAGTCCTCATTTAGACAAGATGTTCAAGGACTTAAGCTATCTATTGGAATTTTTTTTAGTTCAGGAAAACCAGAAGTCTAGGTGATTGATAGCAACTAATACAAATTGTGTTTATTGCATTTCTTTATTTTGGTGCCTTCTACCTGAGTTCTAATAAAGGATCCAAGGAAGGAAACCCAATTGGCAGTCACTTCCCTATACATTTTATCACATATCCCAATAGAGTGACATTTTTAGCATGCTTTTCCAAGTTGTTACATTAACAAATTTGCACTGATTTCTTTATCCTGTCATCTAAAGACCACCTTGTAGTAAGACAGTGAACTTTTACAGCATTCCATAGTTGATGCACTGTCTAATGTCACAAATGTCTGCTCAAATTACTTCACTAAGACTTGAGAAGAGTCTACATTGTGCCTTCCATTTGAGCTTGATTTGACAGAATCAGTCCCTGCGCTAGCTCATGGCACTTATCAGTTAGTCAGCCTTCCTCAGGGAAGAGAATTTAGAGTGCACCATATTCAGTTTTCAAATCAAGCCTTGTCCCCTTAGGAAGTGATGTACTGCATTATTAAACAAGGTGCCATCAGCCCTAGCACCATGCTTAAACATTCAGTCAAATAAAAGACGACATCATTATGTTAACTCTTTTTTCACCAGGTTCATTTATCTTTTAGTGTTCTGAAATAAAACGTGAAGACAAAGGAAGCTTTGCTACATCTTCCTTTCAATTTTTCTTGAAAATACATGAACATGGGCAGGAAAAACGGCTTGATATTATAATAATTAATGCTATATGAGGTTGTGTTTTTTTCTGAATTAGAAATTCTGAAGTGGAGACTGATGTTTTGTTTATTTTGTCAGTTTTGTTTGTAGTTCTCATACAGACTACTCATTTTGTATGTTTTGATTTAACTGTCGTAGCTGTATGCATCTGAATTCTGATGATTCCTTTAACTTCAAATATATCAAAGACAGATAAGTTACTTCTAGCTAATATGTTTAAATGAGGGTAGAAATTGGTTGTAAATTTTAAGTCCCCTTATAAAATCTATTAACCTGTTTTGTTATACCGATAGTGCACTCTGCAATAAAATATAAGTAGACTGTGATCAAATTTTGCGCACAGCATCAAGAATTGTGGATCCTTTAAAGTATTTTGTTATTTCAATCAAACAGAAAATCAAACAGAAGGGAGACATGCTCTCTCTTGAAAGTCAATAGATTCAAGATACATACTTCAAGGTTTGCATTTTAAATCTCTGTGGGTCTTCTACTTATATTCAAAGTGGGTTTTGTACATCTTTATTTATCTTGTCAGACCAGAAATTGTCAGGATTCTCAGAGAAAAGAAAAGATACCCTTTTTAAAGCTTCATGTTGATATAAATATGAAAATGGATTAAACTCTGCTTCCAATTTTCAAACATATGTACTTCAATGAATATTAAATGGTAGACCCATATCATCATCATGACTTATTTACTTTGTAGAGTTCTTATCAAAAAAGGACTGGAGTTTGCTGTGGAGCGTGAAACTCCACTGTAATTGAGTTTAGAGTGGTAAAACCACTAAAGAGGCCATGGCCCCAGAGAGTTCCCTGAAACCCACCTGTCAGCTGCTGTTACATCACTGATCCAACAAGCCATGCCTTCCTCTTCCCGCTAAAGACTTTTGTGGCAAAAAAAATAAGGTGAAAAAAAAACGAAGTTGCTCCTAGAAAAAAAGATCTCTGCAACAGCTGCACAGTGTCAGCAGAAATAATGATCTGAAACTCAGCCTCCAAGGGATGCTAGTCTGGGGTCTAATTCCGTAAGGTGTCATTTCTTTCATTGCAATGCCATTAAGCATGAAAGTAATGGAGAGGACATGAAGTATTCTTTCATCAAAGTATAACAAGTGAGGGAAAGGGTGCTTCAGGATATTGATGGGAAAAGGTGTCTTGAGTTTCTAAAAGCATAGTCTTGAAGGATGCGTATAGAAAAATAGCAATTTAATTCTCAGTATTTTACCATCAAAATTACATATTTTAACATGTAGGTTTTGAACATATATGTTTAAATGAAAATTGAAACATTAAGCAAGTTGGGTTCCGTAAGTTACTTCAGGTTAAGAGCAATTTTTGGAGGTGGATTGAATGTCTCAGGAGACTGATACTAGACTACTTCAGAGTCATTGATGAAATCAATCCTTAGGTCGAGTGTTCTGCTTGCAGAACTCTATTTATTTCAATGGAGCTACATCTGCGCAGGATCTGGTTATAAACTGATAGTGACCGTTGATATTTAGTGAACTGTTCACTAGTCTGTATTCTGTCCAGCGGACATCATAACCAAAGTCCCCTGCTATAGTTTAAGTACCCTTATTAACCCTTTTAGTGGAGATGAGGAGCCAAATGTCATGGGAAATAGCTGCTTTGTAAAAGTCAAGGTGATTCCTGAAACAAAATATTTAGGCAAATAGGCAGGGCGATTCCAAAATGGTGCATTCATTCTATTTTCGGCATGAAAGGAGGCTTTAGCCTTCAGACTGTCAAGTAAGTTCCTTCACAAAAGCTAACACCTATCTCCAAAGATGGTTAAAGCCCCAGTCTTATTTAAGAGCTTACCTCCAATGAAATCACTACCATTCTGACATTGGATCAAAGTCTATAAAACAAAAAATTCCAAATGTTTTCTTCTGAAAAGATGTAGCTGAACTTATTCATAGAATCATAGAATCATTTAGGTTGGAAAAGACCTCTGAGATCATCCAGTCCAACCTTTAACCTAGCACTGCCAAGTCCACCATTAAACCAAGTCATTGAGCTCTGAATCCAAATGTTTTTTGAAGACCTGTTCCAATATTTCACAACCCTTGCAGTGAAGAATTTTTTCCTAATATCCAACCTAAACCTGCCCGGCATAACTTGAGACCATTTCCTCTTGTCTTCTCAGTTGGCACTTGGGAGAAGAGACCAATCCCCACCTCGCTACAGCCTCCTTTAAGGTAGTTGTATAGAGTGATAAGGTCTCCCCTGAGCCTCCTTTTCTCCAGGGTAAACAACCCCAGCTCCCTCAGTGGCTCCTCACAAGACTTGTTCTCCAGACCCCTCACCAGCTTTGTTGCCCTTCTTCAGACATCCTCCAGCACCTCGATGTCCTTTTTGTAGTGACGGGCCAAAGTCACTTTTGAGTCACTTTTTCAAGAAAGGGAAAGAAGCTGCTCAGTTAGACTTGGATTTGTTTCAAAGATTGTTGCTGGCAGATGCATTGTTCTGAAAACTATCCTGCCAGTTTTTATCTGTTACACCTATATTAATATTCAGTGCAAATGAGTCCTCAGTTTGGTCTTTGAATTACTCCTGTGATCATTGGTGATGAAATTGAGAAAGGATACGATGGTTCTCTTATATCTTTACTGTACATCAAAGTCTGAAATGGCGCTTCCTACAGGAGATGAGCTGCTCTCAGAGTTGTCCTGCTGTAACACACAAAGTATTTGCTGCGAGGCACATGACAAATTGCTGTGCACTGCCTACCTGACCTTGGCATTCAGGCTTACTGAAGGTAGTAACTCCGAACTGGATCACTGCTGGGAAGAGGATACACAGAAACTTCTAACCAAGTCAGGGACTGATTTGGGGGCTCTGCGTGTTCTTGAAGGATAGTCAGGCTGAGCACTGTTGCTAGTGTGGGTGCTCTCGTAACTGTAAAGAGGTACGTTTTCTTTAAATCCAGAGAAGATCATTGCAAATTCAGTGTCTCCTAATGTTTCCAATTGCTTTCAGCTTCAGAGCTGAAACACTGAACAGAAGATAACTAAACTGATGTTCCTCACTGAAGAAATTTTGTTATGTATCTTCCTTTTGATATTCTATGCATTTTTATGACCAAGAAAAACCTACTGAAATAGAAAAAAAGCGTGTTAAGAAGAAACACGTTTTTTCTTTTGATTTGATATTAAAGTGTGCTTTTTTTTCTTCAAAGGATGCAGCTTAAACATCCAAAAATATCACTTTCTCTGTGTTACAAATAGTTCTAATTTTAATATTTTTGTGTCAAAATAAATTTTACTCCCCTGCCTTGGTATTTTACGCTTCTTGAGGTGATATACCTCACACCCATTCATGAATACTTTGTTCTGTAGTAGTATGTTCTTTGGTGTAGTTTCATTTGTTCTTAAACGAGTTGAACTGTGGGCTGCTGCTAAAAGGGTTGATTTTCCTTGAATGATGTGCTGCTCTTCCTGCCCCAGCACCTGATACAGTGACATAGCAGGGCTGCAGGATGTCATTTTTGGTGGCTATCTGATTGAAAACTTTTTTTTTCCCAGTTAGTTTTTCATTGGATCAACTCACTGACCTGGCAAAATCTGATATTGCAGGATCACTACATCCGACATGAGGAAAGTAGTGAGAGCACGGCACCACAGGAGAGCAATCTGAATGACTTTTTTTGGCAGCAGTCTGAGTTACAGAGGGTAAGATGTAACATGAAATCACTTTGCAGTTAGTAACAGCTCTGTTTTATTATAGTAAA
>VXAL01014421.1:132871-180853 GCA_013399475.1 Chauna torquata | reverse complement strand
AACTTCCAGAATGAAAAGGGTGCGATGGGTTTGGCTGTCAGCATCTCTACTGCTGCTGCTATCTCATCAGTGATTTTGGAGTAGCTGACAAGAATCAAAAGAACAAAAAATGGCAGTTTGTACCTATTCATTTTTCATTACCCTTTTTGCTATTGTATGAAGGTGGTAATTGGGTTATATAGTCCTCCTTTCTGGAGTTTCAGGAAAAGTATATTGTTACAGTTTGCTGCACAGCAAGCAAGGCTATCAGTCCCAGCAATTTACTAAAATAAGTGATCAATGCAATGTCCACAGAATATCCAAGATCCTGTAATGTAAAGTCGGGCAACTGTATTCATTGAAATGTACCACTTCACTGTTACTACGGAAGGCTCATTATTCTTTGTATGTGCTTGTTACTGGATGTTGATCAGCAGCTTTCAAACACAAGTCATTCACAAACTTCACACATACTGCTTAAACATGGTGGAGGTGCAAAATTATTACCAGTGGTTGGCTTTGTGTTTAATACATGTGGGGTATCAGTTGCCTATCCAGTAAGTGATGAAAGGTAATATTAAGAATATTGTAAACGTTGCAGA
This sequence comes from Chauna torquata, assembly GCA_013399475.1. Classification (NCBI taxonomy): domain Eukaryota; kingdom Metazoa; phylum Chordata; class Aves; order Anseriformes; family Anhimidae; genus Chauna; species Chauna torquata. The sequence continues at coordinate 180,272 of VXAL01014421.1, read as the reverse complement.
GATTAATTAATCCTTCCTTTTGACAAACAATATCCAACGCTAGATGGCACACTTAGACTCAGGATCACAGCTAGCTCCGCACGTCTTCGGGTTGCGTAATCGCCTGCAGATCTTGATCTTTTTTTTCATGGAGTTTTAAAATAAGAAAGGTAGGTGAAGTTACAGAGCACCGCTGGGCCAACCCAGTAGTTTTGAAATCTCTCTCCTGTGAGCATTCCAAAGCCTGCTTCTTTCTACAGATTTTGAAAATTTTCAAAAAATCCTTTAGTAAGGAGAGAAAATATCACTGAAATAATAGTAAAATTACAGCAGAAACAAGTGAAAATAGTAGAGTACTAGGAGTAGTAACATTTTTAAGCAAACAGTAATTCATCAAAAAATGAGAAAGGGGATGCAGAACTTTTTTTAACTGACATTTTTCTCCTCTATTCCATCTCCATCATCTATTATTTTTATACTAGGGGATTAAAAATAAATTGCTTCATGCCAGTTCGATCCAAATAAAAATTTTACTTTAAGATATTTCTTGATTTGATCATTGAACAAAAAATCCATAATTTCAATACCCTCCAGGCAAAGTGGTACGCATAGCCTATGTATGTCAGGAAGTAGTATGGCATAAGAGGATTGAGTTTAAAGAACAAAATGGATGGAGCTAAAGATCCAATGTCCATGCAAGATGAGTTTCAGGCAGGTTGCTTCGACTAGCTCTAATCCAGTCCTGTGGGCTGAATGCCCATTTTTTAGGTGAGGTCTCGGAGCTCAAGGTTTGGTCTAATTGCATTGGCATTGATGATCTCTTGAGAGGCTTTCCAGAGCATAGTATTGTGAAATCTTGCTCAAAGTCTGTTTTGATTATGCCTGAAGAACACATACTACCTTTTCCATGTACAGTCCTTAGAAGTTCTTAGAAATTAAAATATTGCCTCTGATGCCATCAACGCAGTGTGCGAACAGCTGGCTTCCTCTGTACTTCACTCCATCACTCAACTGAAAAATGCATCTCACTTAGCTACCAGGAAGAGAAGCTTTCATGAAGTACTTGTCTCACTAAAGTATTTTTAGCTGTTCTTTACCTCACTTTTATGTGAAAATGCATGTATCTCTGTGGTAGTAGTGCTTCATCCATTTCCGTTACGGGAGGCCTGGCCACAAAATCCTTATGCTGCATTGATGCTGTCTGAGTACTGGCCTCTGCTGTTCTGTTACAAACCTTGGCTCAACTGGGATTATTATCAGGGCATGAGCTCCTCAGTGAGAGCCTTGGCTCAAGTGTTCCTTCTTCCTGAAGGAGTGGAATCAGGACATAAAGTACAGCTTTCTGTAGGAAGCTGGGGTTCCTGTCCTGACAAATACAGGCTTTGAACAGAGAGCAAAGCTATTTTTTTGCACTCTGGTACCACTCAGAACCAATGTTCACTCTAATTCTTTTAAAATAATTAGGCATCTATTCTTTCTAAATCTCTACCTTTCTGCCGGTGCAATAAAAATAATTTTAGTGGCATTATTGATGGTTTGCATCAACCAAAGTGAAAAGGAAATCAAATCACTAAAATCTTAGGAAGTGAAAAGGAACTTCATTGTACTGTCCACATTAATAACAAATTTATTGATTGTAGTAGTTCAGTGTCCTAATTTTTAAAAGCACTGTAATATCTCCCAGCTGGATAAAAACGCAGGAAAGGCAGCCTAGTCCAGCTAACATAAAGTCGGAAACCTAATAAAGGGAATGCAGCTTTGGAAAGTACAAAAGTCAACATGTCAACATAAATCAACTTTGTCAGAATGAAACAGATGAGTCCATTTGTTGGTAGATCGGATTAACGTAAATCAAGGCAGTATAAAGGTTACATATTATAGGGATTTGTGACTGGTAAACTTTCATAGTGTGATCAGAGATAGTAATCATCTGGCGGTGGGAATAAAAAGTCAAAGTGAAGCTTAAACGCTGAATCAAAAATCAGTCCTGTTAATGTCTAACACACTGGGGTCAAAAATTCATGAGTCCAGCTGTGAAAATAAGATGGGAGCTATATTAGTTTTCTCCATTCTGTATCTCACATTTAAGTGTTGTCAGTTGATGAGGGTTTGTCCCTTGAGAATTGTCATGGGGTAGTTTAGTCCATGTAAAGTGAAAATTTTGCATCACGTAGAGGATCTTATGAAATTCTGTAAGGCATGAGGACTACATGCTGAGATTCATAATGGTGAGGAAGGAACAGTAGAAACAGTAATCTGCAACATGCCCTTATCTGAAAGTGGTTCTTGACAAAAGAAGGCAGCATGTTTGCAGTGTGGAAGCTATCAGAATGCGTGACATATTCAACAGTCAGTGGCTATTAATGGATAAAAACTGGTAACTTTAGACTGATGCTGACATACAGAATTGTTTAGAATAAATATAAATCCCAATGGACCCATTCTTTTCATGCCTTTCACTTTTATTTCTGTTTGTAGTATTGTGTAAATTTCCATTATTAGGTCAAAGTGTTGTGAACAAGCAATAAGCTCTCTAGCAGGATTTATATACTGAGAAAACTTGAATTAAGAAAACATATCACATGCAGCTTCTTTAAGGCATATGTTACATAATGTCTATGCAGATATTTTACAAAGCTTTTTGTACTTTGTCCATTTTTTCCCCTTTATTTTCAAATGATGTAGTCACAATTCATAGTTTATGACTCCAAAGAATTCTAAATTAATATAACATTTTAATATCATGGTTTTACTCTGTGCTCAAGAGAAAGAATCTAAATCAAGCAAAGAATTAACTTCAAAAGAAATTAATGTGGTTCTGCTTCTTTTCTAATGATAATTTGCAATCTTTGACAAATCATTTAACCTCTGTGATCTAAATTCAGACCTATTTAAAAAGCACTTTGCTCTGTTTTTTGCCCCACTCTCCTATTTTTAATAAGTGATGCTTTCCAAAGAGAAGGATGCTAATAAACACATGAAGACACCACATCTGTCTATAAGCAATGTATTATGTACTTGCAGACTACATTACACAGAATTATTGATTTAAGGTATTCAAAGGATTTTCCATTGTGTATTTGATTAGTACAATTAGTACAATTTCATAGCTGGGGTACCAAGTGACATAAAAAGTGAGGGCAGATGATGTCACCATGAAAATTCTTTTCTTGTGATGGACTAAATGTAATCAAAGGAATGGTATGTGGATGCTGCCACAGGCTGATGTGCCTAAGAGCACGGCCTGTGAGCCCATCTGTTTCCACAACTCTGTGACTAGCTGCTTGTGAGTAAACAAAGCTGGATGTCAAAGTCTGAAACAGTGATTTGTCCAAGATAGCAATGATAGCTAAGACAAAGTCAATATAAAAATATCCAGGTATCCCAATTCTCAGTTTCCTGTGCTGGTTAGAAGATCATGTTGCCTCCTGCCTAATAACTGTAATGAAAGCAATGTTTCAACAACAAAAATACAATTCTCATTTATCTGTTTATGCTTTGAAAATATAAACTGAGAATAGTGTATAGAACTAGCATCAGGTCATGGCATCAGAAGCACAGATTCCATTATTCTTACTTGGTTAGGTGTATTTTACTGAATACTGCCTTTACTCCCATGTGGAAGACAGTACTGCCGTTTGTGAATAAGGGTGGTATATGCTTTCCAGATTGTCAACAATGGTTTTAACTTTTAAATAAACAATTGGAGGGCCAACTGACTTATCCACTATATTAAAGGAAACACAGTGAGTTGCACAAGTTTCCTCAGCAAGCCATGAGGTGCTTGACTTACAGTTCTCATTCAAAAACAAAAACAAACAAACAAAAAACTTACATGATTCAAGCATTAGTGTTGATGAGATGGAAAAGTCGTAGCCAGGATCATGAAATGTAAAACTTAATATTCAGAATGGCATTAAAGACAATGAGTGACATAAAAACTGAGGGCAGATTATGTCACACTGAAGAAATTCCATAATTTCTTCTCCTATGATGATTTTACTGACCATGCATTGTCATGGCATGGTGCCCTAACCTAATAACACATGAAGTTTATTAAGAAGCTACTAATGATAAAAAGATCTACAATTAAACTAATAATTAAAGTAATTTACTTCCACTCAGAAGGGTCTCAATTTAATTTAACAATTACTTCTGTGGAAATTATTTTATTTGCCACATAAATTTAGCCAACTCCGAAATGGGATAGAAAGCTTTTAGCAGTTCAGAGTAACAGAATGCCAGTTAATGACATAAAATGAAAACTAAATGCGCTACTGGAATAAGAGTATGTACAGTAAATGTACTGAAATACCAGTGTCTTGAGATGCAGGCAGGCATTGCTAGGGTAATTGGAAGATGAACCTGATGTGTGGCCTTAGGAGTTACAGTAGACCTAGAGAAGAAGGAGGGATGATGCTGGGTCAGGGCTGGGAGCTGTCAGTGAGAACTATCAATGAATTCAGCAGTACTGCTGGGTACTGACTGAGACTGAAGACTGTGGCATGGGGGGAAAGTACTCTTTCCTGCAAACATCTGAGTCTTCTTGGAAGTTTCCCATCTAAATACTGACCTGGCCTGACCCTATTTAGATTGTGAGATCTGATGAGATTATAGCCTGAGGTTGTGGCACTAAACTAAGAAAAGTGATAACAAAACAAAAATGGCGTGATTGACAGGGTAGTAGGCTGAACACAATAAACCTATGGAGAACTATGTGTATGTATCCCACTCCTTTATATCCTTTTTGTAGATAAGAAAAATAAGCCTTACCCTGGAGCTAAAATAGTAATGGGATGAGGGCTGCCTGCATTACTTGATGGCCGTAAACAATTTTATACGAAGATGGATTACTGGAATGGAAAGTGGGTACTCATGAGACATTACCTTGAGGCAGGACTGAAGCAAGAGCCATCCTGCACCCTTGTGCTGTCTACAGTTATCTCCTTTTGGTGGCCTTGTGTTTCTCAGTAAGCTGTGATATGACCCTGTGTAGTCCAACTTTAGTGCTTTTCACAGTCAGGTTCACTGAGGCTATATAAGATTCTTTTGCTTGGAGGAAAAAAAAGATATGTGAACAAGTCACTGAAAGCATTTACAAATAAAAGAAGTAGTCAGCAGAAAGCTGTCTAAAGAGGTTTCTTTTGTGGTGCACCAGAAGCAAGCAGCTACTTATGACAATAGAAAAAGTAGCAATAGAAGACTTACATAAGGAAGTTTATTTTTCTTTTTTTGTCCGTGTTTTTCACTAATCTTGAAAATTACTGAGATGCATGGTATTAAGGTTGTAATGTAATTACATTGAAATCATTTAAAAGAGCTATAATGACAGATTTCTGTCTCTGGAATGAGTACAGTAAAATTTAGAAGTAACTTCACAAATTAGGCCAAGTTTTGATATTACTTTGTAGTGTGATGAAAAGGGAGAAACTCCATTAATGTCAATGGAATTGTTCTAGATTGCTACCAAATGCTTGTAGTTTTTCAGTGCTAAGAGCTTCTATATTTTAGCTTTTCAGAAAACTAGCCTATTTTCTAAGTAACTTTCATTTCTATAGAATATTTTATATGCAAGTTGAAGGCTAATATAGATGTCTTCCTTGCTTGGAACAAGGTTGTAACAGAGCTGGGACAGATAAGAAGTCCCTGAGGCTTTTTTTCTCCAGTATTCCAGTTCAAGACATGAATTCAAATACATTTAATAAGAAATTACATTAAAATCTTCCTATTTTGGAGATTCAGAGCAGGTTTGTGATTTCTGGATGTGAACTAGAGCTGGTGGGAAATTTTCTGCTGAAACAACTAGTAGAAAATTAGATTTCTGAGGGAACACAAAATTTCATAAAAGAGAGAATACGTAGTTATAAAGTTATAAATGAATCAAAGTTGTTGCTGAGCTGTTGCTGATTAAATATATTTTAGGCTGGTTCTGGTGAGGATCTCTAAGATGTTCTGTCCCTGTTAAATTGAATATAAAGGCCATGAATGTTTGGTTTGTCATTTTTGGTGCAGCCTTGAATACAGGGGTTTTCCTCTTTGCTAAAAATCTAAAATGATTGTCTTCTGTGCTTTCAGAGAATATGAATTAATGTGGAAAGCAATAGATCATTTTCCTGGTGACTTTTCCAAATAGTGTTTTATTTCCTTGTGAGGCATACTGTGAGGGTTATGGTTTCACATTCTATATAAAACTAAAATGCAATAAAAGATAAAATTCTTTTAGTGCTGTTATCTCAGTTGTTGCAAAGTACTGTCTTCAGTCAAATTTGTAGGCATAGTTTTGCAAGTACTGGGAAGTCATTTGCTCCCTGAGAATAAAATCACTACAGCAGGGACACCTAAAATCTGGAATACAAATCATTTTGTAAAGGCAAAGTGGTCCAACCTCAAGTATTTGTTACTAGATTCATGCATATACTTTTCAGGCATCTAAGGCTACTTCTTGGGAAAGATGATATTGGACAAATCCATGATTAGAGCCTTTGTAATGTAAACCATCCCTACTGCGCTGGAATTGATTACACGTATTTGGTGAAAGGCAATTTGAATGGTAAGTCACTTAGTCATATTCTCGTTTTCACACATCTTTCAGCTTCCTACTATCCTTCTGCTCATTCTTCTCTCTTTTCTCGCAGCAGTATGCACAGCATGTTCCCACCATTGTTCAGCGTAGTTTAAGATGACATTAAGATAGAAGGACGATGTAAATATGCAGAAAAAGTTCCCAGTGAAATGTCCAGGCTTCTTGAATTCGCAAATGGCTGCAGCATTCTAACATCTCCGAGGAAAAGAGGGAAATTTGCAGCATTTTACTGAAGAGATGAACCAATTTCTGCAAACAGGTTAAAGTCCAGTCCTACAGGTGGCTGGGCATTCTGATTTTGCCAGTGCAGTTTGAGCGAACTGAGAATACTCAGCAGCTGCATCTCTCAAATTTGACCGTTTGGCCAAAGAAACTCTGTTGCCTACTATGTAGAATGTCTGCAGTTGAAAATTACCCTGGATATGAGAACTGAACCAAAACAGAGCCTAGACCTCAACTCTAAATCTACATCAAATTTATCTTTTTAACCACCAGATTAAATTTCCGTGTATGAACATGGTGAAGTATGAGCTTTCCCAGATTTTAAAATGTTTTGATTCCGCTTTTACAAAAAGCAGCATCATGGGAAGACTCAAATCCAAACAGATCTTCATCCACTATTTCAGTCTCCATGGTTTTCTTTTCCCTTTTGGACTCTTCTATAGTGTTAAAACTGGCCTCTCATACTGACGTTTATGTCACTTAGATGTCAAACATTCAAACTGCTCGTTTTTACTGAAACAATATTAGCTGAGCTGCATGGCAACACTTACTTACCACATAGTTACCCAGACACGTGGTTTTAACAGCTTTGAGGCCTTTTTGTGATGGCAAGGCTGTGTGCTGACAGCTGGGACAAACATCTCTAACTGATGTCAAAATCTTGATTAGAGGTATTTAGCCAGAGCCTGGAGCTGCAAAGTGGCGGTCCAGAAGCCTTCTCAGCTACTCCTCAGTGCCTGTAAGGGGTATCAGCATGGCACCATGCAGTTCTGCTGAAGTGGCTGAAGGAGCAGCAGTATTGCTACAGTAGCAGAGCTCTGCTCAGGCTTTTGTCTCTTGTGAAGATTCCATGGCCAGTTGAGCTACCTGCTCCAGCTTCAAATGCATCTGAAGAAGTGCCAGTGCAGGTACAAAATTACAAGGTGGGAGGATGCAGCAAGACAGAGGGGAATGCAGGACCACAAAAGTATTGTCTGAGAACACCTTGGGCTAATTAATATGAAACTGTGGTCTCAAGCCAATGCTTGCTCCTTGTAGCTGAAAACCTCATTTACAACTGCATTGTGCAGAGCTGATAGACTCTTAGGTCTACTCATGCTCTCGCTGTGGTCAGCGATAAAATTTCTGTTGAACTAAGGCTGGGCAGTACTGTCCCAACAGCTGGGAGCATTACAAGAATCTCCAAAACGTGTCAGAGAAGTAGTATCTTCAGAAATTGTATCTTAGTGGGAGCTGAAAGTGCTGAGACCTCCCAGGCTGGATGTCAGAGGTCTACAGAGCTAAGTTAAAGGGACCCTCTGGTTTGTCTTCCTGCATAACACAGGGCGGAATTTCTCCAGTTATTCCGGTTTTGCTCTGTATATCAAGTGATCAGCACGCAAAAGGAGAGGGAGAATTGTAAATACTGTACTTTCTATGTGATGCCCATCAAAGCCCTGATTTTCACAGTAAGTGGGGTTCTGTATTTGCTACCTTTTACAAGCATATGAAAGAAGGTCTGAACAACTATCGTGCATCCAATGAACCCACCTTTTAGAAACATATTCCAGTCTTGGAAAGATTTGATGCATCTGCTATGTGGACTGGAGGGCGCACAATATAATTTCTTCCCTGCCTCTGCATCAGGCAGTGTTCCCTAGTATTCCTTCTTTCCAGTAAACAGATCTGTGCATAAATAAGGCCCTAAAACTCTTTTCTCTTTGATAAATTTTTTAGTGAATATTCCTGCTTGCACAGGGCTCTCTTTGGTTCCCCTGAAGCCAGATCTGGCCCACATACAGTGAAAATGAGGCTGTCTGCTCAACATGCAAAACTCCGTATGTTCTAACTAACAGTAAGAATCAAGTAAAAGGAAAAGGACTTTTCCTTCCTTTGTCTTCTAGCGATGTTAGCTTAGACAGCCACCAGCACGTGATCATTTACATAAGGAGGGAACTGCAGAGCTGCTGCCAACTGCCCATAGTGCCTGCCAAAAACAGATGTTAGATGTTACTATTAGAATAATGTCTTCTTCAGCTTGACATGTCAGTGCTGCAATCTTTTTTTAAAAGGAAGATGAAAAAAATATGGTTGAATTAATGAAATGAAGCACACAACACATGGTCTGAAAAAAATTATGATCTAAAGGAAAGTGATGGTTGTCCAATTGCCTAAGACTACTGAAGCTCAGCTGCGTGGATTTGTCATAGAGAAGTGCCCTGGACAGTTGCGTAGCTGAATCTGGTGACCTAATAGGTCTGTTTAACTCTCACATTTTTACTCCCATGCCTTCACATTGATTTTTAAATAGTTTCTAAAAGACAATGAGTAAAACTGCAAAGGTTTATACTGACCAAGAGGGTAATAAATCCCTCTTGGATTTATTATAAATATTTATTATAAATAATAGATAAATAAAGCATTCTTTGTTAACAAAAATCTACACATGTTAAGTACCAGACAACCTTATCGCAAAAACTGGGAATTATGCTTGGATTTTCTTATCATTTTGGATGAATCCTGCAGGTTTTATAGAAACATGATTGAGATGAATCTTTTTGTTCTATTTGTGGTGTATTTTATTCATACATTTTAAGTGAAAAGAAGGAGCCTGTCTGCAATGGTGAACAATGTTACAATTTATTTACCTGTCTTTCTGTAAGCAGCCAACTAAACCTCTTGGTCTATAGATCTGAAAGGCAGACACATTGAATGGCCTTATGTCGTCAGCCTATATGAAGATTTATATGGATGCTGGTTCTGTGGGGTCAGTAGAATCAATGAACCCTCATTTCTTGCATTTGTATTTTGAGGCTGAGCTTTTACATGGACTCAGTGATACCTAAAAATGGGTAGTTCACTTTTCAGCCCCTCCTTTGTTTAATAGTCACACTGTTTTACTTGCTAGCCAGAAGTTGCAAGAATTTAACATTCACAAGACCTCTGTCCCTTGCCTAAATGTTGGAAATGCAATGGGAAATACAGAGCACCATGCAGGCACACATACTGCGTGATCTCATCAGCATTGTTTCTTCAGGAATCCTGGCTAAAATGGGGTCAGATCCTCAGTTTTCGTAAGCTGTGATTTCATTGCAGGCTCTGCAGTAAAAGCAATTTGCACCTACTGGGTGTCCATCCCTGATGATTATGATGCAAGGCAGAGTCTCTCTCTCTCCCGCTGCAGGAGTAGCCGATACAAACCACCTCACAGGGATTGCTCCTGCAGTTTTTAGAACTTCGACTTGGAGCTGTCGTGTGGAAAAGGCAGCTGCCTAATTGCACAGCTATCTGCCTTGCAAGGACATGTGAAAAAAATGCTGCCTTCTGCTTTTGAAGATAGGTGGGACAAGAAAGTATGAGTACTTTGAGTCCTCTCTACCTCCTTTTCTTCACCTTGACTAGGAAAGGAGTTTGTCAGGCTCCTCCCTGGCTATCAGACTCTTGTGGGCAGATTCGAACGAGATGGGTTCTGCAGACAGGTCACCACTGATGAGGAGAAGCCCTAGTCCCCTTCTCTTCACACCTGCCTTGTCTGTGGCAAGGTCTGGTGCTCCTCTGCTCCTTTGGTGAGCTGATTTACCTGATTGACATGGCATTCTAGGTGTGCTTTGTTACTTTTCATGGCTTTGGTGAACCAAGTCAGCCTGGTGGAGAGTCCTGTGTAGAGGAGAGCTTCCCCCAGAGAAGAGGGTGAGGGAATGAGATTACACATTTTGGTAACACTGGTGTATTGGGTCGGCTCAGCCATCTAGCTTAAAAATACCAACAGACTGCACTGAGATGTTATCACTGCAGGAGAGTGACACCGACACTACACTTTGCAATATGCTTTCAGAAACTCTTCAAGAATCTTGGCTTTTGCTTCCTCTGATTCTTTAAACATTTTTAATCTCTTCCCTATCTCAAATTACAGACTGTTTCTCCGGTGATTTGCAAAGGGGCTGGAAGAGGAAACAAGAGGGAAATTTGTGCTGATGCAGCTCTGCAAAAGGTCTGCAACAGCACAGTGCTGTAGAGCTTTTGCTGGATGCAAAATACACTGTGCTTGGCTGTTAAGCCCTTTTTCTTTGCATCCTCCTATCCAAAGAAGAATTTACATGAAATGTCAGTCACCCTGTGGAATTATATGAGAATTAATTATCTGTGGAGAATGATTTGGCCCTATTAATTATGGGTCTCACATAAGAAAAAGAATAGGCCTAATGCGTCACATGATTTTTTTAGCCAGTGAACTAGGAACTCATTGGTATCAAATATCAATAATGGTTTTGTTGAATACAGGTTGATGACCTCTGACAAAAATTATAGGAGAAATTTGTATTATTTTGTCTTATTATAGCCTACTAAGACCTTAGGCAAGATCGAGGTCTTATTTTCTTGGCCTGTCATGCAAGGGGTTAAAGCTGATATTTATCAGATTATTGTTTGCAACCAGTCATGAATGAATAAGCCTTAAATGTATGTAGAGTCAGAAATAACTGATGTAAAAACGCAATCACAAATCAAATACAGTATTTCATGGAGACAGTTAAAACATCATGTCTAATTAAGTCTTCACTTAAACACGTGCAATTTTGTTGTTTGGGTTTATGTATAGCCGTGTAGAACCTTCCCTGCAGTGAATGGTGGTGCCTGTTTGTATGTTGCCATTTGGTAAAGCAAATCTTGAATTTTATGTTTTGCAGATATAGTCAGATATAAACAAAGTCCTAAGAAGTTTTCCGGGTTATTCAAAAGCCACGTACATCGTTAAGAAAAATGGAGCATTTATCACACGCTGTAAGTATTTTCTTGTCCCTATGCTTTCTCTCTCTCCTCTCACACTGTTCAGCACCTTCCCAGAATGGCTGCAAAGCACAGTATTGGCAAGGCAAATTTGCTGGAACCTCGCTAAGGGAAATAGCCTCTTGGCTGCAGGGGAACATTATACTGGCATACCAACAAAATACATGACACCACCACATATATGAATTTCCTATTCACTATACATGAATGTCTGACTGTAACATAAATATGTGAACAAAATGAAATAGCAACCTGATTTTTTTTCTTTTTGGGGGGGGGTAGGGTGGGGAGTAAGTCCTGGAAGTTAAAATAGAAACTGAAGGAAGATTTGGATTTTTTTTCTTTTGAAAATTATGAGTAACATCTAGCCAGTATCTTTCTGTGTTGCCAAAAGTTTTAGGAGGTTGGTTGAAGTAAACCTGAAGGCACCTCATGATATCTAGCTGTTATAGAACAGCACATGTGCTGAATGCACAATACAAGAACATCGTGTCAATGACAGAGATGATCCTCCCAGCAGTAGGATAAGATAAAGGATGGTCTAGCAAGAGGATAAGCTGCTGTGCGGCTTCTTTTAGAGAAAAAGCAGTATACATATATACTACCTAGTCCAACATATGTACTCTGCTATCTTGCCTGCCTTAGGATCTTAGCATATGTTGCACAATTGAGTCTAAAAAATATCTATGTCAGGTTGAGGAGAGATGATGCAAAGGAGTCTCACAGGAAGTGCCTGAAGTTTCACAAGAATTCTGTAGGAAAAGGCGAGCGCAAACCACACAATCAATAGGACAAATCCATCGAGAAATGCTTTTCCTGAATTAATGCACTACTGCTGAACAATTTTTCTGGGATAAAATCAGTGCAAGCTTACCTTCTGTTCAGATATTTTACTGATGTAGTAACACACTAACCACTGCTTGAAATAGTAAACCCGTGACAGAATTTTCTTTCGAGAAACAGTGCCGTGGTATTTAACATTAAAAAGCAGGTGATTCTCAGTTTTCAGGCAGTGGTGTAGGTCAAGGAAATACATTGGCACATCCATCCATTTAAAGTTAAAAATAAATGGCAAGAGAAGCGAAAAAGAGAACTCCTTACAACTGGAGCTTTAAGTTTTATACTTTAGAAAAATCATTTCACCTGCTGGCTTGGCTGCCAATGTTAAGAACTGCAGTTAACTGAAACTGCCAAATCACAAGCCAGTTATTTGGAAACAGAAGAGAAAGAAAATTCTAAAGGAAACTCAGATGATACAAATACTTCTTTGATATCAACTTAGTATGAGTCTAATGGGATAGCACATAGTGGGAAGTGCAGCACAGGATACCTATTACGGCACTTAACTGAAGAAAAGCTGCTTCTTTGTTCTGTGTATTTCTCTTAAAAGTATTTTTATTGTATTTAGTGTCACCTCCACAGCCCAAGCTTTGATTTTTTTGGTAATTTCTATAGAAGGATAAACTGAAAATGTGTTTTTTCACATTTTTTCAAGTCGCAAGCTATTTTTACGTGCAGATTGGGTTAATTCATAGCCATTTATTCCAATTCAGACATATCTACACAGAAGTGGAAAAACACAAACAGGAAAATGACAAACGGGAAAAACCTTTGAGAGGTTTCAGTGCAAGTATTTTCCACAGCTCTTTTGGAGATGAGTGGCTGCTGTTCTGTGATACTTTCTTGGCCACTGCAGATCTAGCATCAGGTTTTGGTTAGGATCCAGACTGTAGAACTGGAGTTGATTAAGGAGAAGAGAGCAAGTTAAAAGAAACAGAATACATACAACTATTATTCACACCTAGATTGTCGGTATTCTTGCTTTGCTCATATGAGAAAAAGAAGACAAGTGAAAACAATAACAAAAGCAGTTTATTCATTAATGGCAAATCTTCCCCTTTGTTTCCGGAGTTAAACAACAGTCTTACACTCAGGGCACAGAAGGACAGAAGGCCAGCTCCACCATGCACCGCACCTCCCTCTTCATTCCTCTAGAAAGCCTTTTGTGGCTGGGCTGGATATGTATGGAGGGCTAGAAATCCTGCTGTAATCCATAACTCATTTCCCAAATATGCATAACAAAACATATTAATTTGCCATACCCTCCCCATCAATATGTTGGCTTCTCTCAAGGGATGGGCCGGCAGCACAAAAGATCTTCTGAACAGTATTTTCAGTCTTCTGAAAGAAAGGCTGCAGACAAGTGCAGAAGTAGAGCCTTTACATATATTTCCTCCTTTCATGTTTGCGTGGGGGTATATGCACACAAACCTTCGTCCCAGAGCAGGATGAGCTAGAGTTTTTAATTATGGTGAGAACTGTGTGAAAGAGCAACACTACATAGTAATTTTTATCATTGTTTATCCGCATGCTGTATTGATGGAGAACTATATGATGGTATATGAAGAAATAACTTTAGTTCCACAGACGAAGAAGTATTATTTCAATTCTAGCAAAAATTTTTGTACCTCTTTATTTCATAATGATTTGAAACATACATCTATCAAACATTGTCACATCACCAAGGAATTATTGACATAGTCTTGGATGTTTTTCACAGACACAGTCCCTTCATCTTTCCTGACAGTTTCCCAGAAAAACAATTAACAAAGGAAATAAGATTTATTAAGAAATTCAGAAAGTGGGGAACATGTCTCTTGATGGAAAACATATCCACTTCTAATAAGCACTAGCATGTTTATTTCTTTCACTTAAATTTTAGTTTCACACTGTTATGGTAACATTGATTTGAAAATTTAACTTCAAATTGATTAACAATAAGGTATAAAAGACTTTGAAGACAGAAGGCAGGCCTTCACCTTGGTAAGCTGCTATAGTTCAGTGGCTACCAATGACATTTTATTCCCAAGAATCTGACTCAGGGTGAAGAGTGAAAAGGATGTAAGATGGGAAGAGGAAGCCAAATAAAGGCAGGTACGTACTGATCCCTGGGCACAGTCAGTATACAGTTCCCATTTAGTCAAAAATATGCATTTTATGCATATTTGTTAAGCAAATTATACTTCAAAAGTACATACGTGGAAGTATTTTTCTTCAGCACTTTTTCAGGGATTGATTCAAGGAGGCTTATAAACTGCTGTTTTCTATTTCTTTGCAACTTTTTTCATGAATATTCAGCTGATTAACCATTTACTTAACATCAGACTGTGGGTCAAACATAGTTGCATACTGTGTCATAACATGGACTGACTAGTCTGCAAACTCTGAGGAATGTCAGGAGTCCCAGCAAGGTATCTTATCAATACAGTACAATGGCGTTTACCTTGCCAAAACTTATTTATTCAAAGACCTATTTTTGTGAAATGAATATCACACTAGCATGTCAGGATCTCAGTCTATAATTGCTCTGACGCTATCTGCAATTACATTCAAGGAGGTGTTCATTTCTCCCTTTTATTTTTTCCTTGAAAGGAAAAGTGTCTTCCTTCTTCCTTCCTGTTTCTGCTTCCAAAGACAGTTGCATGACTTGTCGGAGCTTCCTACAGGAGCAAAATGCCCTTGATCTTGCTAAATTCAGCAAGAAATGACAGTGCTTGGATTTTATGAATAGGTAACTGGAATTTGTATGTTTAGTTCCACGTACAGGGCCCAGAGGAATTGTGCATGGCTGTAAGATCACACACTGCATGCATTTGCACTACTGTCATGTTGATATTTACAGAAGCACTGAAGTTCACTGCTGTCTATCCTTTCATAGATAATCAATAAATCATACATCAGCTCTGGTGATTACGCATGTCAAGTAACAAGTCATCAACATCTAAGCTATTAAAGATTGTGCAGTATTTTTTGTGTTGGTTTAAGAGCTGTAAATCTGTTCTCACTAAAAGAAGGAAACAGTAAAAAGCAAAGAACTCCATATAAAAACCATCACTTGCTGCCATTTCTGCCTCTGGACAGGAAATGTTTATGGAATAAAGAGAGAGCCCTCCCCAGTAAAAAAATAAAAATAAAAAATCTTCACGATCTCTAAACTGCCCTAGCTGTCACCAGCTGACAGATCTGAAATATGAAAACCATTTTTGACATTTACTGATCTTAGTCTACCAGATGGTGTATGGCACTTCCAGACCAATGTGATTGGGAAGATAGGAATGGATGGCAAGCAAAGCAGATCGTAATTGTAAGCATCCTCTTTTGTAATTCTGACCATTTGCTACCTCATAAATTAATCAATCTTATTTCCGATGTGTGGTTATTATTCTACTGAAAATTGGACTAGCATAAATGGATCCCTTTCTGCATCCCAGATGAAGATAAAGATTACAGAAGATAAAAATTATGTGAGACTCTGGAATCATCTCTTTACCTCCATTGGTTCCCTTCTGACACCAAGATATTTATGGTCTAAATTAGTGTTAATATTTTGCAAGGCTTAATCCATATTACTAAATGGCTTTGCGATAAACAGCTAAAAGTACAAAACATTACAATTCTATTTCCCAGACTATAATTTTCTACAGCAACAGAAATGCATTAGTGCTGGTTTTGACTTCTCTTCTGCTAAATAAGGACACGTTTTAATGTATTTCTGAATCTACCATACTCTGTTCTTCTGGGGTAGTTCATTGATTTATTTCCAACTAATAAAACATGGGCAAATGCTGATGATCTGAAATCCGGAACAGAACAGAACATCTAGGAGCTTCCCTCAAGATGGCACTACTGAACTGCTTCACATACCTCTGAACCCTTATGTAATCTTGTTTATACAGCATCAGGGTCATTTTAAAGCTAAGATCACACGATGCTAATTTGGCCAATGATTTTCACTTTCATTCTGGCAAAATGCCTTCTTTATGTCTAGGCACAGACATTTAAAGGCAATATTTTTGTGCAGGCTCTGGCAATAGAGTCTTGTAGTCAAGGAACACTTGTTAAAAAATAGCCAGGATTATACCTTCCAATTTGCCTTAGAAACTATGAATCCCTCTGAAATCTGCTATGCAGATTTATGCATGTCAGATTTCCAGGCCTCTTTTCGTGTTGTCTGAAACTCCAGATCTACGCTGAACTGAACATGTAACATGTGAATTGAAAAGGATTACACAAAGTAAGGGGGAGAATGGGAAGAATTTATTTTTCCAGTATCTGTGAATAGAAAGGGCCCCTGCACACAGCTATCTCCATCCTTGAGTAGGAAATTCTTGCCTTTGCACCATCCTACTAGAGCTTCCTGAAACACTGTGTAGAAATCAGAGGTCGTATAGTATCTAGAGGTGAAAGGTCTGGAGCAATGTTCATTATTTCTTCGTTCATTTCAAGCTTTGCAAGAAATACACCCCAAACTCCCCACATGCTGTCTTGACCTTTGTACATGCACGCAACCTTCCACACTATGAGCTTAGTTACAAAGAAAATCCAGACTGGGATCAGTAGAGGCAGTCTTTAGAAAATAATTGCCTTGTTCATGTTTCCTTTTCTGACTTTCTGCAGTTGTCCTCAAAATAGTGCTCTCTGAGAGGGCAGTTCTCTTGAATAATGTTTTAAAGAAATGTTTTTCTATAGGGAATTTTATGTAGAATTTCTACATAGTTTGGGATAAGACATTAAGGAAAACCGTGCCCGTCTATATTGATGAACTACTAGAGGAAACTGAGATATTTGCAATAGTAATCACCTTATAAACCACTGGAAAGAATCTGGTTATTCTTCATTCAAGTGTTGTAGGAGATTTAATGAAATTGTCCTCATCACAAGACTAGAGAACCTTGTTATACCATGCTAAAACTATGCTATGCCTTGAGTAACTGATTCATCATAGCAAAACCTCATCTGTGTAGGTATGAATAGTGTGAAACAACCTGAACAACACAGAACTAAGAAAGTTTTTACACTGTGAAAGACAGGTAGCATTATAAGCACAGATTCCATTTGAAATATCTAACATTTCCACAGAATCATAGAATGGTTTGGGCTGGAAGTGGCCCCAGAGACCATCTAGTTCCAACCCCTCTGCCATGGGCAGGGACACCTTTCACTCGACCGGGTTGCTCAAAGCCCCATCCAACCTCGTCTTGAACACTTCCAGGGATGGGGCATCCACAGCTTCTCTGGGCAGCCTGTTCCAGTGCCTCACCACCCTCATAGTGAAGAATTTCTTCCTTATATCTAATCTAAATCTACCCTCTTTTAGTGTAAAGCCACTACCCCTTGTCCTATTGCTACACTCCCTGATAAAGAGTCCCTCCCCATCTTTCTTGTAGGTCCCCTTTAACTAACTTTCAAATATTTTCTCCATGGTTTAATGGTAGTTGAAATCCTAGATCTGTATGATTATGAAAGCTGATTAGACTTTTTTTTTTTGAAGCTGCACCAATCTTCAAGAAATGAATAGACCTGAGTGAGGCCTCCCTGCTGTGTGGCACTGACACAGCTCAGTCAATGCTTAGCATAAAATCTGTTCCATCCGTATGGGTCTTCTGGGATCAGGTCATGCTGGACCAAAAGCTGCTCTACTTCTGGCACGTCTGTCGGTTGATTTGATAAGATACATCACCTCTCCCTCAAAGACGTTGCCTTCCCACAGCCGGGCTGCCATCACACAGGTCCTGAATTACTGTCAAAGGAGCTTTGCAACCACACGCGATGTTGCAGCAGGAGGTGGCCGTAGCTGTTCACTGCAGGTGAACGGGGGCCAGTTTTGCCTAGTACACTGTGAGCTGAAACGGCCGAATTAAGTAAACCCTGGATAAATTTTCAAATGGTGTCATGCCAAAAAAGGATGATTTAGCAAAAGCTCTGAAATAACAGTTGAAGGAGGCAATATGAAGATGGCATGTGGGACCTCTGCCTTTAAAGGCAATGATACCTGAGGGAATCCATGGCAAAGGAGTGCTACCCAGGACGCTGGTGGGTGAGGTGCTGTATCCACGGAGAATTACTGATTATTACTTCAGTTCCTCAAATTAATATTGTGTTTTTCTCCCTCCATGTAATAAAAAGCTGTATTTTCAGAATCTGATTGAGTACTTCTGTACAGGTGAGTGTTGTCCATCATATATTCATTTAACCAGCTTTTGGAGGATCAGGGGAGAAGTACATATTAAGCTGTATTTGTTTTATAACAAAACCCCAGGCCCCAATCACAATGTTGAAAATAAATACTGTAATTCCTGTTTTTTTTTCAGTAAAGGAAGTTACCTGAAGAAATCCTTTTGTCTTCTTCCTTGTGTGGAAAAATTCAGTATGTCTGTGCAATAGTGGTAAGAACCACTGTGATTAAAAGGTCTAGCTGAAGTCAATAAAAACTTGCAGTTTATTCAACCGAGCCAGCAGTTCACTCCTGAACTCTTGGAAGCTACTGTGATGACAAAAAACAAAGCAAAGCAAAATTATGCTGTCACGCTACTCACTGAATGTAATGAGCAGGGTTAAAATAAACAGTGCCCTGTTGCTTACTGGGACTTAATCCTGAAAGCACATATGCATGTGCTGCGATTCACAACCATGGACTTTCTGACTAATCTGTGTAACATAACTTTGTGGAAATGTTTTCAGGATTGAGACCCTAAATTTACTGTGGATGCAGTGCAAGACCTAGTTATCTGATTAGCATCTCCATGGTGGAGGAGTGGTAGAATCTGCCCCATTATCATTGATTGCTTACATTATTGGTGTGCTCACAGTGTCCTGAACGCTAGCCTTAGAAGGCACAGGCCCTCCTGCAATGTGTAATAGTCTGAAAAGGTATGAAACGAGTGAGGGATGGTACGGGAGTAAGGCAGATGAAACATGAAAAGAAAGCTAGACACGTTTCCAGTCTTACAATGCTTATTGTGCCTTTTACTCTGGCAGACTAGGGAAATTATTACAGAATGTTTCTGACTCTGTGAATGAGTAATGATTTCATGGTATGTAAGGAAAGACTCAGAACCTCAGCTAAAACAAGAGTTTTTGAAGGCATCATTACTATCTTAGAAAGAATAACAAGTTTCACTCCTGCTGATCTCTTGTTATACCTGTCTACTTTGTTTCAAGTTTTCTCCTTTTCCTTCTTCCCACTAATTAACATTCACTGCATGGTTATGATTTAATAGCTTAGTGAATTGTTCCTGTAAATGGTGTCCATGCTTTAGGAAATATTATCTAAACTTATTCCCAGATTTAAGGAGAAGAAGTAACCGGGCAGAGAAAATAATAGTCTAAGTAAATCTTTGTATCTCAGTCAACTTTAGCTCTATCCATGAGTACAGCTTCTAAGAATGACCCACTTTTAATATATTGAACAGTTTCTTTTGCTTAGAATATAATAGATGCTAGTGAAAGATGCAAGAAAGCAAACTTCTAATTGCTAAGTCTGTCATATCCACGCATGTATGGAATGTCTCTACTTTCATACCGTGCAGCAGTGGAACATGAAGTAATATAGTAGGAATTTCCAGTGAATGAATGGACTTCCAAGAATGGATGTGGGCAACTAACAGATGTATGATATGACAGTGTGATTCTGATGAGAAAGCAATATTCATATGTACAAGTAGAAGTAAGAGAGGAACCACTAAGCTGGGCTTTCACCAAGAAGTAGCTTCACTGCTAGATGGAATCTAATCAATGCAAGCCTGCTTACAGGAAGGTTGGCATCAAAACACAACAGCTGAAGTGTAGCAGATGGCTAGATCTGAAGGAGATGTAAACAGAGGCTGAATAACTAAGCATTGCATTCTGCAGATGTCAAAGTTTCCAGGCTGTAAAAAGTTTAGTCTAAGCACTCTCCTGAAAGCCCTTTTTGTTTTTGGCTACCTAAGCCCCTAGCTCTACCCACACTGTGTAAGATATCATGTGATATCTTAAAGGCATCTGAATTGTCTGGTTTCCCAGCATGTGGTTGCCCCTGAAAGGCCATAAAATGCAGATTATCATTTCCCTGCTCCTTGTACATGGATCCTGCCAGCACCAGGTGCTTTTGGGGTTTCATTCTCAGTAGCAAGGAGATACTGCAAAGGTGAGAACACCGACATCGATATAGTTAAAAGACACAGAAACACGAGGATGGAGTGGTTAATTCCAATTTCTTGCAGATCAGCAGAATAACAGAAATATCTTAATTCTGTTCTCCTCCCTCTTTCTTGCACATTCCCAGCTTGTTTATAGGGCCTGTGTACAAGGAAGGAGGCCTATACCTTAGAGGATGGCAGAAAATCAGAAAGAAGGGCTGTGTGCAGGAGTCAGCTGTCCACAAGGCCAAGAGATTTCTCTGTAGTCCTACAAAGAAATAAACACACTGGAAAGCCATATGAGTCAGCCCTGATCTGCTCCATGCATTTTGTGCTGCCTACTTCTTTTGTCATCTTCTCCCACTTGTGACTTGCACTTCTTTTCACACCACACCTCTACTTAGAACAGGCCACTGCTTTGCAGATTATAAGCACCATTCATCTCTTTCAATCTTCCCTTAAAACACTGCCATTGAAAAGAAAAATTGTGAGATCTCTTCACCAACAATAACCGGCCTGTGCATCACATTCTGCAAGTGAGATAGCGAGTTGCTCATTCTCATTGTCCTCTGTAAAGGATATGTGCATACTTGATGCTGTATGCACAGCAATATCTTCCAAAATTGAGTAATTCAAACTCTTAGGGCAGATGTTTTGACTAGACTTCAAGGAAAGGACAGCAAATGGCAGTGCAGAGGGGAATAATAACTCATGTGCTGAGCCACTACCTGGAAACTGATACAAACAAAATAGTACAGGAAGAATGTTGCTTTCGGTCTTAGGAGTAGTGAAGAATGAACTTTAGTGGAAAAATATTTTCAGAAAATTAACTCACGTTTACAAGATTATTTTTAGTCTCTTATGCTTATCTTCAGTTAATTGCAGTTGTTTTTGATGGGTAGATGTATCATAAAGGATTTTTTTTTCTTGATTTCCACCTTGCTTTGCAGGAATTCCAACTTTCTGCCCTCCCAACATTGGGCTGCTGCCAGCAATGCAGTTTAATTGGCCTGTCTCCAATCACCAGCAATGCCATGCTATGACTTCTACTGTTAACTTTGTGAAAGGTCATCAAACAAAATCTCCAGTTTATGCTCAGCAGGAATCCTTCCCACCTCTGGAATAAGGACTTTTAGGTCTTCCTTTGGACTCTTTTGTCCCTCTCCATGGCATAAAGATGAGGTTATTGTCCATTTCTTTTAAGTGTATTGAAGTTACATTCAGGATACCCCCCCAAACTGACTGAATAAAGGATAATTTCAATAGGGACTTCAGCTGGTACAGATGGTCTCACACCTCACTGTAAAGATATTTATGGTACTGAAAGAGATAGGCCTTACAGAAAGAACAAAAAATAACCGCGCTTCAGCTAGCATTCAGCTTGCAGTATTAATTAAAGTGATTTGTTTTGCTTTGGCAATAAAGCTTTATCTAATCTAATTCAATCTGAGTCCAAATGTCATGCTAGAATGTAACCATGAATGACATTGGCCAGTTTGATAACTTTGCTGGTGAAATTACCATTAAAGCTGGCAGTTCAGCCCTGGCATGTGGAAAACACTGTGTTGTAGTTTGAGCCACAGATAACACAGGGAAATGAAAGACTGCATCCCTGAAAGTGTAATTGCATGACAAAGCTGTGCTAGTGTATGTGTAGACCATGGGTTCATGTCAGCTATGGTTTTAAATTCAGATCCACATGTAAACATTGTAAGACTTAAAGGTCTTTCTTCCAGATGTCTGAGCATTTTTAAATGCTAAAGGCGATGAGAAGTAAAATTCAGATCCAAATTGAAATAAACCCATTCCAGTAAAATGTGGATGTTCGAGATGAGGTTCAGGTTCATATTCAAATCGAGATGAATACTCTATCTTCTCTTCTTAAAAAGAAGAAGATTTATGAATTGTATAGTTAAAGAATTAAGACAGCTAAACAGAAAAAGCCAATGGCTGTGATTTTCTTTGAAGTTTGGTCTGTTTTCAGGCAATGCACTTAATCCTGAGTAATCCATTTCACCTGTCTTTCCCCAAATATACCACTTCACCGAGACTTTCTTACTACCCAGGAAGCTCTGGTGCTACACCGATGGACATCAGTAGATTTGAGAGAGCAGTTTCTCAGACATTTCTGGGTCTAGTTTTGTCATTTTTTATTCACTAATGCCCTTCTTCTCTAGCTACGCTTTCAACCGCAAGGCTTCCATTGTAAGCCTTCTCTGGCTTCTGGCTATGAAAACAATTCAGTCTTTTGCTGCAAATTCAGTCTCTCACAACTCTACAGCACCCGTTTAGGAGTTCTGCTCTATGGGGTGCCTCACACTCTCAGCTGAGGCATAAAGTGTGAGAGATGCTGTGCATGAGCACTGAAAATATGAACTTGGTTTTTGCAAGAGTTCTCCTTTGTAGACAGAGGCCAAAATTCCCCTTCCTTCTGCTACTATGGGGTGAGTTCAGCACCAGCTAATTGCTATCCCTTTCCTTAGAGAGGGTGGTATGTCAGAGAGTACTTCCTATAGATATGTATTTATGTACATACATATCTGTATGTATATGTATAAATATATATTACAGCTTGTTCAGATTCTTTTGGGGTAAATACTGCTAACGCTATTTTCTAAGCTTCAAGCATGGCTATTTGCCATATGCAAGGAAAATGTTGTGACTTTGTTTAATCAAACAAGGAAGAATTTCCAAGCTGGTCAAAAAAAGTCTGGGATCTGACCCTGGCCAATATCAGATGCTTCAGACAAAAATGTAAGGGATGCTACAGTATGTATTTCTGGAATAAACTCTGCAATTATACAGAATAAAACAAACTTAGCTGCCACAGTTACTGTGTGAATATTAACCATGCATTGTCAGAACAAAAAACATGAGTGGAATCAGCTGCTAACACCCTAAGTGATGTATAGAGTTTGAGGAGGTAACCATAGCTCATTCCAAACTTTCTGCTCCTCATACAGATGTATTGCTTGCTTCAGTACAGCAGCAGGAACCTCACATACGTGTCACTAAGAGAATTGCAGGGTTGTTCATCTCTGCATGGAATTGTGATATAACTCTTGATGTAACTATAGCTGTTTACAACTGAAGCTTTCATATATGTTCTCATTAATCTTGCTCTGTTAGTCGTTTACCCGATTCTGCACGGTGTTTCTTTCTTTTCAGTTTCTGAAAATCTGCAGCAGGGAAGTCTCTACAAACAAACAATCAGACACCAATATGTGCAATGTATAAAGAACTCTAAAACAGCCATGAGCTTATGCTCTGCCAAACAGCGTTAATATCCCTTACAGAAAAAGTGATGGCATATGGCTTAGCTCAGAAAATGGGGCTTCTTCCCAGAGAAATGCCCTAGAATCATGTCTTTTTCCCAGTGTTTCATGTCTGTGTGACTTTCTGTGAGCTTACATTTTCACACCAGAAAGTGCGTCATGCCTTCCAAGCGTCAAGCTCTCCTACTGCTGGTCAGACTGTCACCCAAAAGTGAATTGGGTGCTCATAGCTCATAATGACTAACTCAATGGATTTTATGCTGCCCACATCGTTCATCATAACCCAATCATACCATCAACTAGACAGAAAGTCAATTCAAAGGCAAAGTGTGAAATCAGTCAAAGAGGACCATGAGGCGTGACAGTGAACCTGATTCTCTGGACTCTTCCACTTTCCCAAATCTTTAGCACCTTCAGTGAGAGAACAACAGAGGAGAAATAAGCCAAACAGGTCTTTGATATCTGTTAGATCTGAAGTCACTCTCCTACTAAGTATTTCTGGGCATGTGCTGTGAAGAAGCAACACTGCCACAACTATTGTGTTTTGGGTTATATCATGCTGAGCTGCACCGTGTCATGGTGCACATTTCTCTGTTTGGCTAGCAGAGTAGAAAAAACAACCATTCTTCTAGTTTCTCCTGTACCCAGGCACTCGGACATCCAGTGTTGTTGAACATTCATCACGTTAGGAAAGCACCTCTGAACTATTTAGAATTAATATTGTTGAATAACTATGAATAACAACTCGTTTTTACTGAAGAAGTAAGAAAGCCAAATTAAAAGCATGTGTCTGATTTAAAGAACAAAACCACACAAAACCTGAAAAGCGTCTTTGTATGTTCCATTGAAATGTTTGGAGGCAATTCTGAGACAAGGATCTAAATTTAGTGAAGTGATTCAACAGTTACATTAGCCTACATGATACCAGCACTAACTTGTATGGCAGACAGCCAAAGTTGCAGGGCCAGATTGAGAGGTGCAGGGAAGAAGACTTGTTTGTCATAAGGAAAGCAGTGCTAGCTACTTTTATTCTTTTACATGTATATTATACGACTAAAGTATGTGGAGAAAGAACATAGCAAATAACTAACACTAAACGCTCTTAATTTCTGACTCACTGATATCCAAGTATTTTAAATACTCTAAATACAACAGTGGTTTTAGTTGAAAACTTCATGCAAGGTAGGTGGGATGCTTGTACAAATAAATACCCTGCAGTACAGCAAAATTAAAAGACTTGCCCAGTACTTCCGAATAAGTGAATAAGCTCTTTGAAAGAGTGAAAGGTCATTCCAAGAAATTAAGTTTATTAGAAGTTAAGTTAAAGATATCTCTAGATTTAGTCACAGTAGAAATTTCCTTGTGACAATTCATTGATGCCTTCCTTCTGACCTATTCTTCCTCCTTATAAATTAATATCTTGTATGGAATTGTGGCCTGCTGAATAGCTCTTTCTGCTCAACAGAACACTCCTGAAATTTGCAAGGCTTTTTGAAATCTTCCTTGGTTCACCTCAGCTGTAATCAGATTTTTTAGCCTTTTTGAGAGACTGGAAGTCTCAGCACAAACGTTAGGTCTCATCCTGAATCAATGAATCCTTTCAAAAGCAGGAAGAAAAGATTTGCATTATCATAACCCTAGTCTTTTTTGGCGAGATACATCAGGAATACCAGCGCTGTTAAATGACTGCAGCAGTCCTACTTCCTGCATTTCTGTAAAAGGGTGCGTGGTGCTGGGAAGATCTGGACGTGCGGCAGGGCTGGCTTCCAGGTTCTGGAGGGACTTCAAGTGCAGAGTGGGCTTTGTGGCACACTGCTGTGCCCACATTTATAGCAATCCAGTTACTGGCGAGACAAGCCGTTAGCATTTCTAATTCCAGGACACTTTATCCAGACCCTAGGTACTTTACCCTATTACGTTATTAATTTCTGTCCCAGCTTTGGACACTTTCACATACTGGAGACTATGCTGTTTTGTAATTGCTTTATTAAAAGTGCAGATGAAAATCAGTTAGAGCTGTACTAGGGGCTGCAAATGAATTTCACTTAGAAGCTATTACAGTTACCAACCCCAAATTATCCTCATCCCAGCTGGAGAGGTGCCTCAGTCACAATTCACCTTTTAAAATGTTCTTTGAGTGAATAAGTCAGAGAAAAAAGAACCTAATTGGCCTTCGTTGTAATTTTTATTGGTGTATTTCCAGTGGATCTTTTTGCTTAACATTACAACAGAATAAGTCAGAAGCTTTGTCTAAATCAAAGTAACCACTTGGATTAACATTACTGCCACGGAAAATGGAGATAAACCCTCAGAGGGGAGATTCAGCCCTTGGTTCATGCGGAATAAAGTCACGCAAGCACTGACAAAAGATGGTGTCTTTCCTAAATTTCTGATAGGTTTTCTACTCTGACCGGGGCAGCTGTGGTCACATCTCTGGTATGGGATTCTGGATGCCTTGGTCCAGACGTGCATTGGTGAGCACCGTGAAACAGCCTAAGCATGTGAGCAGCAGTCCAGAAATACCTCATGCTCCTGACTCTGCCGGCACGTTTCCCCGTTGCTCCAGGGCTACCTGTTCTTGCTGTTCTTCACGCGCAGGTGACTTTTCTACAGGCTGCACAGACCCTACTGGGGACTGATCCTGGAGGCTCTTTGCACTGGAGAGGCCATCCAAGTCTGAGAAAGCTAAGAAATGCTGTCCTGAGTCATCAGCAGTGCAGAAGGCAGCTCCATCCATCACTCTTCTGCGCGGGAACAGTGAGGTGTAGATCTCGGTTCCCTGTGGTGCTCACTGGTGCTGGCCGCAGCAAATGCAGAGGGGCTTAGGTTCCAGCGAGTGCCCAGGGTACTCAGCACTTCAGGAGCTGTTAGAAACCTGAAGGTTCAGTCGGTAATACCAGAGTTTCAAGCCCATGCCCTGTTTTGCTCACAGAGATGGGAATAACTTAGAGAGCAAGAAGTGCACAAGGGAGGAGGTTGCGATTCGGGGACACTTTATACCACAGCCTGCTGGCAGCCATTCTCTATCAGCACCAGACTGAGAGGCTTCAGGGGTGCTTGGAGCTTGCAGGGTCTGTGTCACACTGAGACAGGGAATAGAGATGAGATGGGATACACCACAGCACCTTTTTTATTACTTGTATGACTTCAGTGGCAAAACATCTCATTCACAGAATAGGACAGCTGTAGAAAGAACAAGAAGGGGGCCAAAAGGCCTAGTAGCTGGCATTTAACTGAACAGCCAACTAATAAGCTTGCTTCCTTTGGAAGGAACCATATATTCCCGGCAAGTCTCTCCACGGTTGGAGTGAAGCAGAACATCAGCAGTTCCGCTCTATGCACCAGCGACAGGAGAAGGGCTTGCAATACGGAAGTGGATCTGAGCTGTCCAAGGAAAATCACCCTTCAGGGAGATTTAACATATCAGGGTCTGAACAAATATAGCTAGGGTCTGGGAGCAGATTTTCATTTCACTGTAACGCCATCCTTTCAATATGATTTTATTCCTTTGTTAAATGTGTTACAGTCTCTTCAGTTGTTCCTTGATTTTTTCAGTTTAGATCAGCTCTTACAATGAGGTTATTCTGAAAGTGATGGCATTATGTGACCCATAGCTACTAATTTCGTTATCTAATTATTCAGTTCACAACTAAATAAATGGACTTTCTTTCTGCATAATCTTATTATATAAATTTCATACTAATCATCAGTCATGGCGTCTCTGCTCTTTGGAGCCCTTTGAGCTACGACAGTTAAGATACACCAACTTCTGGCACACCAGAGAGCAATGTCACTGTAATCTCATTTGTCTGCTTTTGACTCCTCCCAAATGTGCGTTTACACTTTTGAGAGGAGACGCTCCTTGGAACAACCTCAAAGTCGTCCTTGTAACATCCCAGCAACCCACTTTAACCACTCCACCACTGTACTCCTATGTCTTCCTGTTATCACTTAGCTTAATGTGAGACGTCGTACAATCATATGCTTCCATACCAACGCATCTATCTGAAATACTGTTTTGGCAAAAGGCCAAAGCTACGTGGCTAGCAAGAACCTGAAATTGGGATGCTTGTTTAGGTGCTTACCTTTAGGTATTGGCATTTGTCTTGATATACAAAACCTCTCTAAATATTTTGATGCCTTGACAGCAGCTCTTCTCTCAACGTAATAAAGCCAAGCAAAGAGGGCAGCCCCTGACCTTATTCTTATTAAAGACTTGTTTTAAAAGCGTTAGCTGAATTTTTATGTCACCTGTGATAGAACTGCATGATACCATGTCTAAATATGGATATTAGGTGCAGAATAACAGGTCAGGCAGACAATGTAGGGAGGTTTTGCACTGCAGAGTATAAATTGCAAGTGCTGGAACTCCTCCCTTTAGGCACAGATGGGCAGGAACCAAAATCATAAGAGCAACATGGGTTTCACCCATGAATTTCATTACCTCTTCTGGCTCCACAAGGTTCCATTCTCCTGCACAGTGCTTGCTATCATTAGAAAGCTGGTTCCAGCAGTAACCTCTTTCTCCGTTGGAAAGACCACACATTTCTAGTGTAATAGTTAGGGTTTTTTTCAGAAGTTCCGGGGAAGTTACCAGTGGCATAAGATTTTAGGGAACTCTTTTTTCTTACAACAGAGAGAGGGTCTATCAGTCCTCTTCTCCCATGTCAGGACCGTTCCTTGAGTGCATTAATGCCTTGCAGATAACAGCTAATGCTAAGGCTTCCTGAGGTGTCCGGGCATCAACAGGGTCTCACTAGGCTTCCTGTGTTGACTCATGGAGAAAGACAGACACCTTCACAAAATGCATCAGATCTTAGGTGGACTGACTCAGTCCATCACTCACAACTAACCCAATGCAGACAGGAGGGTTACTACTCACCCTTCCAGTCGACTCAAATATTTGCCTACAGCTAGGTGACATGAAACCAGACTGACGACATTACTGAGTTATTAACCGTGCAAACTTAGCCTGAATCTCAAGCTCAACCTGTGATCTTTCCAACTCTTGTACCATTAGTGGCAATAGAAGCTCTGTCAAATCGTTCTTCAGCTACACCTGTGCGTGGATGGTTTCTGTCTCTGGTTAGGATAGTGTAAATCCACTGAAGCTACTGGCTAAAAGAGGTTGCAGAAGTGTAACTGTGTGCGTATACATATATATTAGTTATGTATAGTACAAATAGTAGAAACATAAGAGTAATCCTTTTGGTGATACGTGAGACAGAGGAGAATGCAATTCATTTCTCTCCTCATCATGGTTTTGCAGAGCTGCATAAAAGTAATAAATGGTTAATTCTGCAATGAAACAAAGTGTTTATGATACAGTAAACACAAAGGAACTGGTCTGCCAAAAATTGGGAGCAGTCTTATTAAATTAGTTTCATAGCAGAGTTATGTTAGTCTTTTAGTCCAGTAGAAGTTTTTTTTTCAGATACTTCCATTTAACTTTCTAAGACCGGCTGAGTTATACTGTGCTTGCAATTACACCTGAGAAGATGCATGAAATTAATCGAAGGTGAATAAAGTCTTTGTTTTCTTCTGCAGGGTGCTAATGTGTACACGAAAGGCTACCAGTTCAGTGCTCAGTATATTTCCACAACCTGCGCATCCATGTTTGAAAGAGTAACTGGAATTATGACATCCCACTGTACCTAAAATAGACAGGCCTACCAAGGGGAGGTGTCATGAAATGACATTTAGTAAAATCTGCTCTCTGTTCCATAGCACTGTTCCCTGCAGTGTCCTTCATGCCAGTTATTGATCAGCTCTTCACTCAATGCAGAAAGCCTCTCTTTGAGCCTGTGCTTTAAATGTAATAATAAAGTAGGTCATTGATTAACTGGAAGTATGACAGACAGCTCCTCCGGTCAGGTCCTGAAGTACTGTAAATCTTGAGGGAGGAGAGCAAGCGATGCATCAGTGATGTGAAGAGAATAAAGCCCACAGGTTTTAGTCTTCTGGGAGGACTTCTCTCAGCAAAATGGTAGCACTACCCTCAGCAAATCAACAGCCATGCAAATTTGCAAGAGAAGCGTTTTGGATTTCCAAAAAAAGGAAGAGAAGAAACAGATGTATAAGATGAAATTCACTTACCCAGCTGCACTAGCCAAGGAATTTTTTAGTTTGCAGACAACTTATCTGGGTTACCCCTACTCATTGTTCTCTACATTTAGATACAATATATATAATTAAGCACTGTATAATTAAGCAGTTTTACATGCATTGGTTTCCACTGCACTGTCTTCTGGCTAGGAGTCCCTATCCCCAGGTCCTTTCCACAGCTGCCCACTCTGTCCTGGCCTCGCAGCAAAGCAGCTATCAGCAGGTGAGCACGTGCATCAGCACGCCTCAGGGAAGCCCGATGCTTGCTCAGCTCCCGTAGGGCCGTACAGGGCTGTCCGTCCGGCACTTCTGCCATCCTGTGCACCTCATTGTCCCAGTCTATCCATTGCCCACAAGCAGCACAAACATCCTCTTACTCCATTTTCCAGTGCCCTCGTACTTTCTGTACAAAACCTGCAGCACAAACAAGTCTTTCATCAACAGCTTTGCACCATCAGTAACACCTAGGGAAGGATGGTGCTTATACCACAGAGCAATTCCATGGCAGACTCAGGGAAAAGACAGGAGAGGCGGCTCTGAGCCAGAGCTAGCCTTATCCTGACCATGCTGAGTACCCAGTACCTCTTCCCTGACAGATTTTTTTTCCTCTACAAAATTGCCCATCATGTGCCATGGCTACAGCTGCTAGATGTCAAATCTGCTCATCAGTGAGTTCAGAGAGCAGAACAGTGTTGGCTCAGCACTGTGCACTGTGACACCCAGCAGCTCTTATGTGCTCATGTTTGATGCCTTTTTTCCCCTGAACATGTATAATCTGCAGTTTCTACTGCTGCCTCCTCACTGCCTCCCACTTTCCCACCCAGTAAAAATTAGCTCAGCCGCTTGCATATCTTTTTTCTCCAGACCCTAGCACTGCCCACAGTCAGTCTACATGAACATATCGGTGTGCAAAAAGAGAAAACAAAACAACTGGCATTTATTTAGTTGTTTTTCAGATACAGCTAGGCTCTGTGGACCTCATCATCACCCATGCGTCTCTAGCCTTTTGGTCTCATGTCTGTGCCTCCAGTGCCCTGCCTGATCCACTCTTCTGCTCTCTCTGCCTGGGGCTGCAGCAGCCTGAGCTGAGCAGCGGCTACTGTCATGGATTTAAGGGGGGAAAATTGTGCATGTGAATTAACTCAGATAGCATCAACTATTTTCAGTTAATTTTATGTTTATTTTTTATCAGAATTACACACACACACATATATATATATGCATACAGTCAAATATACATATAGACCTGCAAAATACTGCCAGATCCCCCACTGCCCTGCATTTTGTATGGTCGTTGTATCTGTGTGAGAAAGTTCAAAGTGATATTAAATATTGCCAAAATGTAAGGGTCACTGTCAATGGACAAGCTTAGTTTGATTGTCATTGTTCACTTTTGCTTTTAGTGATTTTGATTTTTTTAATGAAATAAGTAAGAAAACTAAAGGATGCTGAATAATACTTTAACATTGCGTGTTAAAACAGCTGTTATACATAACAAATTAATTAATGAAAAACTTCAGCCCAATCTGTTGCTCCAGAGCTTGCTTCCTCCCTTTCATTCTCTCTCTCCTTTTGATTTGAAGCAAACGCTTGTACCTGATCATGACATGCAACGCACCAAAGCTAGAAAACGTAGCAGTAGGTCTACATGGCAGAG
This sequence comes from Chauna torquata, assembly GCA_013399475.1. Taxonomy (NCBI): domain Eukaryota; kingdom Metazoa; phylum Chordata; class Aves; order Anseriformes; family Anhimidae; genus Chauna; species Chauna torquata. Next base: position 148,730 of record VXAL01014421.1, on the reverse strand, counting down.
CCGAATGTTTGATACTATCAGCAGCTCTTAGCTAGTGATTACCTAAATGCTGCAAGCATGAAAATGATGCTCTGAATTACATTAAATGAAGCAGCGTACTGGAAAGTGACCAAGATTACTCAGCATTTTCATCTCAGGAAATCCTCCCGTTGCTAGAATAGAAAAAGCCTTTACTAGTCCCTCTGCAACAAGGACACAGAATACAAGAACACAAGCTAAATTCATCCACAGTTATTTAGACAGAAAGATATCATAAGCACATCCGGGAATGACTTAAGTGAGAAAACCAACACTCTGTAAAATACCACAGGGGCTATGCATGGTTTTAAGAACAAGGCCCTAAGCCCTTGGAGTAAACCTTCCTGAAATCTTGTAATATCATCCCATTACCCAGTCACAGAGGCGGGAGTTGCCTCATCCAGAGTCCCACCTGAATTCTCAGGGCACTGATGTACCTAAATACTTTTTCAGATGCCTGTTCAGTGTCTGTGTACCTCAACCAAGGAGCAACTCGAAGAGATACCACAGACTTGGACACGAGTCCAGCTCACCTGTTCAGATGGCCTGAACACGAGTGAGCAGAGGCTGGCTTCGGCTCTCATTCGTGACACTGCTAAAGGAAGCCTCCAGTTCTCACTCGCAGAGCAGGTGAGATGCTGAGCAGGGCTTGTGGCTTTTTCATGGGGCAGAGGAATTCACTCTTCAATGCACTTGAAAGCATTTAAGGAAGGGAAGGAAAACACCTGTGGTTTTCCTATTTGTAAGCCTACTCAGTGGATTACTCACGAGATCTCCAGCTCCACGGGTCTGACTTGAAGTTTTCAGGAGTGAGTCTGTGAATGTCAAATTTGAGGTTTCTTCTGGAAGAACTTGTGGTGAAAGAAAAGGAAATTCCATATAGCTCCTTCAGGCTCTGATGGAAGAAGAATCTTCCCTCAAAGGTAACTCAGGAATTATTGTTTGTTATGTTATCTGCTGCAGCCAGATATTAAATCATCTTTGACAAATCCTTTGTTTTGTATCTGTTGTATGGTTAGAAGAGTGGATTTCCTCTACTTTCAGCAAGTTTGGAAATATACTTCTCAAGAGTTACATAAATGTGAGATTCAGTAGCTGATAGAAAGCATATGGAGATAGGGAATTTGTCTCATTCTTACAGCTTAAACTACTGTTCAGCAGCCCACTTGAGTTGTAGGGAATGCTGAAGAAAGAGTAATGCGTCAGAAGACTGAGAGTTCCTTCCAGCAATATTTGAAAATGAGTTTACAAAAATAGGCACTGCTTTACATTTTTGTATAAAATACATATTAAAATGTACAAAGTATATCGAATACCGACTTTTTGTGGAAAGACTACTGAGAATATATTCTAAAAAAGTAACTGTGCATATATGTAAGTGTATATTGCATACATATATATTTACGATAATCAGTTTATCTGCAGAAAACCTTTTCTAGTCACTACTGTTTACAGCAGCAAATGCCCAAAATACAGCAATGTCCTACAAGGTTTGAGTTTGAGTAAAACATTTCACTTGGGCTAAATACTGAAATATTTAGGCTGTATGTGTGAAATTGTCAGCCCTGATTGCCCAATGAGTAAAGAGTACAGATTCTCAGTAAAAGTGGCTTTGAGTTTGTCCCTGTGGCTGCGCTTGGAGACAGGAAGCCCAAGTCCCACATGAAGGTGCCTCTGACAGTCAAAATATTCTTTGCCCTCAGAGCTTCTTGCGAAGCCTCCAAGGGACCTATGCTCTTTTGCAAGGTGTGCCTACGGCCACCTCTCCTAATGCCACTAATTCTCTCATGAATTCAACACGATTCACAAAATTGGCATTTCCTCATCCGACATCTCAAAGGCCATAATTCAGTAGACAAGTTCTAAATAAGGTTAGCGCCTTACAAAAAACAGCCAGAGGCAGCAGCACAAGCAATTGTACCCTCCTTTACTTATGAATTAACATAATATATAATTCACAGAATAATAAAATCACAAGTTTTTACGAAGACTATTACACAAAGCAACACTGGGTGAATGACAATATTGATTGTCTGAAATACTAAGTAGATGATACATAGACAACCTAGCTGGAAAAGAATTGATTAGTAAACCAAAACACAATAGGTAGGAGTAAATCCAAGAAACATCCTCCCTTTGAGATTAATGAGAGGACAAATTCAGAATACATTTGCTAAGCTATTGGAAGACCAGGAAAAAAGAGTCTGCAGTTTAAAATAAGAGGTTGAGCCATTTCTGTTTACGCAGATTTTAACATATCTGATAGGACCGGGGCCTCTGTTTTGTAACTAGATTAGCTGATGTGAATCTGGCTGCATCTGTGTGGCATCACTGCGGTAAATGGGACCCAAATGGATGACAAACTGTAGCAGTGGATTTGGTTTCCAGACTGGGGTGCAAGGTGGTCAACCGGCCAAACAGCTCTGCATGTGAATGCCCTGTTCTGTTCACTAGACTGTAAATGCAGCCATATTACTTGTAAGATTTCCCTCACCTTCAGCAAAACTAAAGAAAAAGTAAACATTAAAGCTCCTGCAATGAATATGAGAAGTAGTGGAAAAAATGTATTTCCTATGTAGCTGTACAATTATGGTATGCTGGGAAATTATATACAGAATGGCATGCTGGAACAGAATGAAACCTGTTTTAGAGGAAAATGAAATATAAAGAGTAAACAATTTAACTTTTCCATGGCAATTAAGTGGAGGAGGAGAAAACAGGAATAGTTTCAGCCTTACAAATGCTCATCTACACTGCATTCAGAAGTCTTTCAATAAGATGCCCCGATTTAAAAAGTCTTTCAAGAACAAGATTGACACTGTTTTGCTTATTACACAGTTGGCGATATCAGCTAAATAACTTCATTTGCCATAGCATCTTATTACCCACTTGAAATTTTGAGTGATGGAAACAATTCAGATTGGAAGACAGAAAAATAAACTCTGCATGTTTCAATCAAGTGATCAGAAATCCACCTGAAAAGCAGGTGTTGCTCAGCTGTCAGTCAGTGTAATGCAATTATGTAAATGATTTTATTTGCAACCTGAGGCTTTCCTAAAGGCTTTTCATACTTGTGTTAGCTTTGCTTAATGAAAATACCAAAATAAAGAGGGATTGTCTTTTTTAACCTCGCATGTTGAGCTGAGGACACCTACAACATTTTAGGAAAGTTGGGACTGTCATTAATGTCATCTAGACAAAAAGCAGGAGGATGGCATTATTTTGTTACTGTGAAATGTTTCTAAATGTACCTTGCAGATTCGTGTAACAGTAGGATGGTATGTCTGCTGATGACTCATGCTGACTCACCCACCAAGCCAGAATTTACTGAGCTTTCTTCTGTGCCCACACACAGTGATATGATTTCCAGTCTGACTGAATTCTTTAAAATTTAATTTAGTAGGCTTTAACTACAGAGACAGATACACTTCTTCAATGGTTGCCTTAATTTGTATTTATGTCTTATTAAATGTGTGTTCAGATTATGTTTTGCGGAATCCTTTGAAATCAATTTTTTAAATAACGTGGATAAGTGCAACTGTACTTTCCAAATACAGAGGTCTGTCTGAAAAGGCTAGAGGTATATAGAAACAGTGATAATTTACTGATGCTATGGACCTAATGGCCTAATACTTAACCACCACCTTTTTGCTGCAGCTTTAGCAGCAGTGCACGTTGGCCTCAACTGTGACAAGTCTCTAGGCTCTTAGGCAATGAAAAATTAATAAAGAGACAAATTGACCTGATTGTTTTCATTTTTAAGACTGAAAAATCATACATGAATCCACCAAAGTCAACAGAATTAAATGGTAAAAAACTAGGTGGAAAAGCCATTCTTTAAGTGCTCCTACAAACATCTTCAGACTGATTTTTACTTTTTCTGAAATATATAGAAATTGTGTGGCAGACTTTAATGGAAACATGATTGGTCCAATTGTTTGTCTCTCTCTGAGTTCTGGTTAAAATCTGATGTAGTGTAGCAGACTGAAAAGTAATTCTTGTTGTTACAGTACAAGCTGCAGGGACTGAAAAGACGAACGTCAGTGAGATTCACTCTTGGAACCAAATAAATACTCCTCTACTTTCTTGGACTCTTTCATACAGACTCATATTTGTTAAATCAGGATTTATGATAATCTCATCCTCACCCTGGGATTCCTTCCCCTCCACACAAAGACTAGGAGAAAAAGAAAAAATTGTTTTTTGCTTGGACTACTCCTGCACGAATTGCCTTTTCAACTCTTCTGACAAATGACTAATGAATGTTCAAGCAACAGAAAATTAGATGAGTGAATGTTCTCCCAAAAGAACATGATCAGATGCTTCAGTAAATTGATCAAGGTCTCCAGACTTTACTCCACCTTTGCAATATTCTGAAAGAACAGTTCATACCCCCAGGCCTCGTGCCCTTCCCTCTTTCTCTGGGAATTTGTCATTTCTCAAAAGTATGTCAGCTTTGACAGTGTTTTGGGGCTGTGCATTTTATTTTTCTTGCTCCTGCAGTCAGTCAGGCATGATTCCTAATCTGCATGAGTTCCTCTATGATTCTGTCTTCTCATCTCTGGGATTCACTAAATTGCCCTGTCCTCTAAATCTGAAAGTGCTGTATGAGTGGACACTTTGTCCCTTGTGGTTTCTGCTCCACTGACTTTCTTGTGCCTTGGGTATAGAGTCCTTTGTTTGTCTTCTGGAAAACAAAAATCCCAGACTTTAAGCCTTTAGTCGCACCTTCCTGCCTGTATCATTGTTCACACAGGACTTTGTTGTAATTCTGCCACTAGAATTCAGAGGTTGTTGGTTTTGTGGTTTGAGTTAAATGTGCTCGAAAATAGAGTGTAACTTCTTCTTTTCACTACTTCAACCCCAAACAGCCGTTAAGATCCTGTATATAGTAGGGCAGGATACAAAGAAGAACCACACAGTTTTATGCCAAGGTCTAAATAGAAGTTGCAATATGTGGGCCTCGTATGTTCTGCCTATTAATGTTCCTTCTCTTGCTCTTAAACTGCCAGTCACAGTCAACTTTTTATCTGAAGCCATGATTTCTATCATATCGGCATGCATGAAGGACTCCACCCTGCTGAACTTCTGTCAGAAGCTCTGTAGTAGGGATGACCAATTTTGAGCCTCCACACCTCTCTCTAGCGGCAGGAGGGGGCCATATGCTGTGGCATCCTTTGCTGCAGGACATGAGAATTTTCCAGAAGTGCCATAATTAGTGAACAAATACAGCAGCACTCATCTCTTCGGGGTGGGAAACTTGCTGCTGAAATGTAGGAACTGAGAGTAGGTTACTATTGGCAAGTAGTTCAGACGCCGGTGATCTTTCCAAGCGGTGCCACAGACCTGTGAGGAGAAAAGAGTGATTACTGGATTAATGGTTGCAGCTCATTTCTAGTAGCCCTCTTTCTCCAGGGGCCCTGGTCTTTCCCCTGTTTTATTGCTGGATTGGGAAAGGGCCTCTGGAAAGAATGGCGGTAAGAAGTAGGACACTGCCACTACCAGAGCAAGGCATTTTGCCTACAGCCTATTCCTGTGGGCCACAGGCAGTATAAATAAACCTGGAAGTCACAGTCGCTGCAGACCGAATGCCCCTGCTCTTTTTGATGTCTCTGCAAATACCATACCTTTCTTTTATTCTCGATTTGCAAAAAAACATAGTGATAATGTAACAGTGATGTGATAGCAATTGAAAAAAATAACGTTTCTTCAATGAGTGAAAATTCCCAAGCCCCATCTAAGATTGCAATTAAGTGGTTTACAGTGTTTCAGCTAACACTGGCCTACCTTGGATAAACATGTACTACTGCAAAGCCTGTACCCAGAGGTCCCTCTCTGCCTGAATAAACTGACACTGAGGTTTTCTGTATCTCTATGGTTTATATGCTGCTGGCATCCAATTTTAAGGATCTTATTGTGATATGATGGTGCCAGCAGTGTGTGTGGAAGCGTCCACTGAGTACTCACCTTTGCACTTGCTACACTTCAGTTGTGGAGCCTCTCTTAATTTTTTTTCGAACACTTTATTAAAAAGCTGAGCCTGTTACCATTGAAGAGCTTTGCACAGTACTGCTCTCAAGTGTCTGTTGTCATTCTTTCTTCTCCAGCTCTCACAATTTTGCTGTTCTTACAACCTTTTGCAATGGAAGGTAATATTAACGTCTTGAATCTTTTTAAAAGATGCAAGATATTCACCTGGCTCATCCTGGCAGCTGACCACTGTGGTTCCCTGGGGTGCCCTTGCTTGACTGTCCCACATATTCTTCTGCCTTGTGCCTCTCTCCCTGTGATTCGTTGCACCCTTGGGAGTGCCAGAGCACTGCGTAATCTCCAAAAGATTTAACCTGAGTTGCGTACCTGCAATTATACAATCTCACGTGCTCAACAAATACCCACCTGGACAGGCTGCTCCCCTCATTGTAACACTGACTCTTCTTACTTACTAAGAAATGTCTTGGTTTCTCAAATTTCTCCCGGGTTGTGGATATCCTAAAGGTATGTGTGCCAACTCATTTATTTGGACCTGATGCTTCCTCAGAAGTAATGTCTTGTGTTTGTAACTGTTACTTGAAATCATTATTACCACGTAAACTTAAACAAGAAAAAAAAGATTATACTAGCAAAGCAGGGGCTAAGTTTCTGATTAAAAAATGGAAATAAGCTTAACAAATGCACAAATAAAAAGCATAGAAACAAGAAAATCCAATTTCAAAATGTACCCTTGTTCTGGCAGTCACTTAGGATTTCTCTGAGGCATAGCTTGCCTCCAGGAGCCAAGGAGATGGTGCAACTGCACTTGAGAGTGTGCTTCTCTTTTGGATTTTTGCCTGCCTCCATGCAAAGTACCAGGGACTTCCCTCATTGCAAGGGAGGATAAACTTCAGAACGTTTCTTTGGACCACTTCGCTTCCCTCGCTTCCTTCAATTTAGAGAAAGTTCTAATATATTGTATGGTAGTTTTGATCAACTTGAGCTATTTATATGAATGCAAATGAAATCTGCTTAAGCTTGACTAAAAATGAATCATCTCTGATATGCAATGATCCTTTGACACGCTGATTTCCAAATTTAGATTTACCTTCCTGCTTAGAAAGTCTGTTGAATTACAACTTGTTTAGGGTCTCCATTTCCCAGACAGCGTAACTTCTACTATGAAACTTTTTTTCATGGCTTTTTAAGATCTTATAAATTTCATATAACAAAAATATTAACTGCACATCAGATCCTGAACTCACAGCTTGTGAAAAATGGATGACTTTTCACAGTGTTCACACTTGAGATATCACTAATACTGATGATCAGTTTAGGGTTTGGAGTATTTTCTCAAATAAGTTTAATTTCTCTCATTTCCTCACTTTATCATTTCAGAGGCTTTACACTATCATAGTAACTTCCAACTGTAATTCCCTTAGGCATAGTTAATTATAGATATTCCAGCAGTTTCTCTGTGTTATTTATTCCAGAGTTTCTTGGTACTGACTAGGCCAACCAGAGATCTTTTGGGGGCTCTCTCACTTCCAGAAATGCTGCTTTTAACATGTTGAGTCCTATCACCAGCACGATGGTTTTGTTTCGTATTTGTACCGCAGAGTGTAAAATTCACGAAACTGTGCTCATTTCCCTGGAGTTGACTGTACGCATTTTAAATCCCATGTCCTTTTGTAACTAGCTTTAGATTATCTTCAAAATTAGACAATCTTGTCTAGTCATTTGGAATACACTTATTTAGTTGGGCAACAGGTAGCCTGTTTTAAAAGGTCTGCTTTACACATTTCACTGACTTCGTTGTTCTCCTATTGGCAGAAAGGCACCTTCATAACATCCTTGTCTTCATTGGCAGCCCTTTGGTGGACCGTGGGAACAGAGTTCCTAACATTAATTGTTCAGAGACATGCCTATTCTTATTTTGTATTTTCTCTTTGAAAACTGGAAACACTAATTTATTTCTGTTTCAAAAACATCGCTAGATTTTTCTCCCTTTGAGGGGAATCAGTCCTCTGCTTCTTGCATGGGGTGTATTTTTACGGACATTAGTGGCACTCTAGCTTGAGCAGAGCTGAATCCAAAGGCTCTCATCACGATGCTAGTTTCCCTTTGCTGAAACAGGAGGGAGTCAGAGCACTTGGTGCCTCGAAGGAAGTACACAGCATACTTAACATTTACACTATTATTATAGTTGGCATATTTTGATCATCTTAGTTTTCTCTGTGATACTGATGTACAGTAAAGAGTGAACATTATCTTTAAGCTGCAATCTGATCTTACTGAGCTTTAAGTGCAGCAAAGGGCAGTGGATTTTCTCTTCAGCAACTACACAAACAGCAGGAGTTCTGGAAATTGTAGTGGCAACAGCAGCTTCTGTTGTGACAGTTCTCTTGTAGGTCACCATGGTGAGAATGTATCTGAGTGTTAATTTTTTTTTTTCTGTCCAGATGCCAACATAATTTCTAGAAGCCAGAAGGATACCTTACATAAATTAATATCCTTATCATAAATAATCTTCATGTGGATATGCTAATAAGAAATACACACATTTTTAGGATGGATTTAATAACTAGACAAGAGAACGAAAGAGTTAACAATACTTTCAGGACTAAATACAGCATATTTACCTTTAAAGCAGTTGTTCTTTCTGTTAGTATATAACTGACAAAAAAAAAAAAACAACCCAACCAACCAAAAAAAAACCCCAAAGCCAACAATGTTAACTTGTTAATTGAAAAAAAACTTACTGAATAAATAACAACATGGAGAGTCTGGCCTATATCTTGCTTTGCTTTTAATATCAAAAATTTTCATTTTTGACCTGTGGGTACTGCAAGACAATGCAGGGGACCTACCTGGATTTAGCATGCAGAAGGCTAAGCTCTCTGCCCAGTGCTCACAATTGAAGTGGCCACAAAGTGACAAAGCATCCGACACGGGCCACTCCAATGGTCAGAGACAGCACCCATCAAGACATCTTATGAAAACGCAGAAAAGGGAGAATTAAGTCTCTGTAACAGCTTGGGGGGCTCCATTTGGAGTCCGTGTGATCCCCCTTACCAGTTCTGCTCCCAGCAATCTGGCGTGCAACATGTTGATCTTACCAGATGGGTCTGCTACTGGTGACTCTTCGGCTGAGTCACCACCGAGCGCTTCCATTAGCATGTCCGCAGCCAGCCACATCTGCAGCCCCAGCCTGCTGGGCCGCTTCTTCTGGGGCGTGCGCCGCTGGGGCTGGATACCAGAAAGCGCTCTCAGATGTGAGCAGGCGTTAGAGAAACAGAGGCCCTCCCTTGCTGTGGGTTTACTTTTCTTGGTTTGTTTCATTTCTTGCCGCCTTTCTTTTCTGCTTACGAAATTAACTACTTAAAGCCTGTATTCATCAGTTGCGTGCATCTATAAATTACTCAGCCCCTGCTGCAGCTCAGTTCTCTAGGAAAAGGTTCAGTGACCTGCTGGACACACACGAAGTTTCTGTCAGAAAGACTTTTCAAAAAACCAGACCAAACCAAACAAAACAAAACTTCTCCAGACCCATTGTGCCCATCAGTAATGTTTCAAGTGTTTGTTAGGGCAGCCCTTCACACCGCGCACAGTCTGGTTGCTGGTTTTCCCTCTCAGAACAATTATGAGTCGCGTCCATTCCAGTTTAACAGCCAGGCTGATCTTAACAGAATGTCCTCACCAGAAATGTCCTGGAATAATACAAACCATGCTCAGAAGTCAGCATGCTCCTGCCCGATGCGTTGCCCCATCCTAGGCAGCTTCTCTTTCCTGGCGGTAGGTGAGAGGGACGTGGGTTACAGCTGCTCTTCTCCCTCAGCAGTGGGGAGAAAGAGGAACTACGGGCAATGCGAATGTGGGAAAGTGTTCTTAAAATGTCACTGATTTTATGAAGCAACCTTTGCCACTCTCCCAGGCGATTACTTCTCATAGTCACAGTACAGAAGGGCGAAATAGTAAATGAAGAGTAATGGTGATTCCATATAAATTAGGAAAACATCACAGAGGTTAAACAGGAAGCAGTTAACCCGTTGTCGTTTGATTTCTGTTAAGAGACATTTTGGGGACAGAGGTGTAACTGGGCAGGAAAAGGTAGCAGTGGCGTTGCATAGACCATAACATATCTAAGTTAAAAGCAGCATATTTCAACGTTAATCTCTTCAGATTTGGAATTTTCTTTTTGAATCTCATGTTTAGGGTTTGAATTTTCATTATAATGCTGTCTACTGTAAAACACTGTGTCTACACCGTGTTTGAAAATTGAGAGGATTCTCTTAGCAGAAGTGGAGTATTTTATGGAGCCTGAAAACAAGCTTGCTTGCCAAACTTGATTGACTTCTTCAGTAACATAAGCTTAAAAGATAAGAACATAAGTACTTTACAGTTGATTATGCTTAAGCTTTTGAACTCTCTTGGAGCATTTTAAGCTCTCTTAAAATGCTTCAGTCAAAGGGTAGAAAAAGTAATCCAAAGTCCATATAGTCAGTGGAGAGCCAAACAGGGCAGTAGTAGTGATGAAGGCACATTACGGATGACAGGTAAGAGTAGTCTAAGCAAGAATTGGTACGCTAACGTCATAGTAAAAAGTTTAGCAAGATTTTAGACGGCAAAAGGAGACATCTCAGAGCAAAAAGTTAACAATACTAACACTTCAAATCTACCTCCCATGCTACCTACGGAACAGCACTGAGCTCTGAGCTTCCCCGTAGCACAGAGGAAAAGCACGAACGTACGCTCCCAAGTGACTGGGTTACCAACCCAAACAACTGCTTATCAGACAGGGCACTGTAGCAGAGTATAGCAGCTTAAACTAACACGCTTTCCTTCAGCAGCTGGACGAGCTGCGAGCATGCACACAGGCAGTTATTACAGCTTGTCTGTGGAGCAGTAACTTATTAAGCCATGCTAAGTCATGGCTTAATTGCAAACTGGCTTGACAGCTTGTGGCTGGCTGTCCCTACCCAATTTAACAACATGAACAAAGCTCAAATGAAGGCAACAGAAATAATCATGGCACATCAACCCCTTCAGTTTGTTACATCTCGGAGCCAGCTCACGGCTGCCTGCGTGGAGCTCCAAATAAGCACTTCCACACTGCCAATTAAGTGCCTGTGTGAAGGCACCTAACCTGTCGCCCAGCCATGTTTAAGAGTGCATTTGGCATTCTAACACTGAAACTGAATTCCATTTCATAGCATGCTGTAATAAATGAGAATATTCCGTCCTTCTTCGTGGTCTTCTTGAAGTGATGAGCTCCCAGTTGCTAGAGGAAATTTCTGATGTTAGTCCCCAGAGATCTTGCTTTTATACTCCTGATTTTAACTGCATTTCAATTTCTCCATCGGTTTAACTGTGTATGGTTTCCTAGTTCTCCTTACTGTTTGTACCTCGTAGCCCTGGCTCATTTACAACTTTATTTCCCACCACCTTCTTGTGTCATTAATGAAAATATATAGGGTTAAGCCCCAAATCGATCTTTTACAAAACAAACAAAAACCTTCTTTATTCAGATACTCCACTGCTGATCATTTTATTTTGCCTTACCCTCTATGTATGGACAGTCCATCACCTACATTAGTCTCTGACACGACTCTGCTAATCCCCGCCACCTGTATCTAGAAGGTGAATGATAACATCACAGAGAGATATTACATTAATCTGGTAAGGTCCGCCTTTTGTAAACAAGCATTACTCTTCATCATTTCCTGCTGTACTTATTTAAAAAAGCTTACTATGAGACAAGTGATTTCCTTTGACACTGCTTCCTGACTTCTGGAATGGGCATTGTCTATCCATTCTTTCTGCCTAGAGGCTGTAGTCTGTACTTTACTTTCATGTTGCATGTGATACTAGCAAATTCCTTTCCCTCCTAGCTATTAGCCTTCCTGCTCTCTAACCCCATGCTCAGCATCACCATCTTTACTGAAAATTGAGACAAAATTTGTGTTTAGTTTTTGAATTAGATGTAGAGTATCTCTAATCCCCACTTTTTTGCCACTGGAAAGCAGCATCGCTTCTTTCTTATAAAGAAGCTGGACAATGTCTGGCTGGTTTTCCAGACCAGACAAGGTCTGGAAGGTGTGCAAGGTCTAAATTAACCTGATTTTCCAGACAAATTCTCTCTTCACTTTCACATCTATTGACGTTGAAGATCTCTCCTGAACCAGACTTTTTTCTTCTGTTTTGCTTTATGCTCTCTGCTTATAATTCATATGTCTCTCTTGCAGCCACCTGTCCTCTAGTTAGACCTTGAAGCCCCTTCCTGTAATCCTTTTTGCCCTGTGTATGATACAGAATCACAATGGAATTAGCAACTTTGATTTTAAGATACTTAAGGTTTCTTCCACATCCAAATTTTTGATTCCATTAAACAAGCTGATTTTATTGCCAGGTCGCTTCATTTATCAAGTCTGCCTTTCTGAAATTGAGAATGTGCTGCTTTTTCACCTCTACCTTTCATCACACAACTTACGATCACCTATTCCAGGGTTATCATCTACAGTCAGGCCTTTGACGGCATATTCCTGAATCATCAAAAAGTTTAATTCTGGTGACAGTTTGAAAGAGTAACTCATTGACTACCACATCCAAGAATGTCTGGCCCCAGCTATAGGTAGCATTTATTCCCCAAACTAAACCAGTAATATTAATATTACCTGTTTTTTGTCAGTATCTGTGCCTTTTTCTTTGCTACCCATCCCACGTTCTTCCTACTCTCCATCTCTATATTAGCATTTCATCTTTCTCTTGTTGAGCAAAACCAAGGCGAAATGCTACATGAATCTTTCCAAACTTTCTTTACTCATTTCTTAATATGAAGACAACCTTATTATCCGTGGTGATTTCCTTCCTTTCTTCACAGATGGTGTAATCTAGAAGGGGTACCCAGGGAAGTGGTGAAGAACTTAACGACTGTTGTTTACTGAATTAATTTCCATGGGAAGTTACTCAGCTGAAAATGAAAGCACTTGTTTGCTTCGCAGATAAAAATATTCATACACCATGAATATTCTCAGTATGTAGGAATGCTTTCTTGTGAAAGTAGAGCAGTTGCCCTCGAGGTCAAACCAGTGTGAAGGCCAGTTAGCACACTGGACTGATACACGCTTCAAATGAAAAGCTAATTTTTTAAAAGCTCATAGACAGAAATAAAAGTTGAGGTAATGCAAAAATGCGGTCAGCTCAAGTAGCTTCCCAAAGTTACTGACGTTTTGTCAAAAGCTCTTTTACAGCTCATTCATTTGAACATGAAACAAATTTAATTCTTGAGGTTCATCAACAGCTACTCCTAAAGGGACAAATCTGTTCAGCAATAAAATTAGGATACAAAGAATTGGGAAATTGTAAAACTCTGTATGGTACGAACTCACTTTCATTGCTCTTAAGTGCGGTATCAAATAGAAGTTGTTTGTGAATTACTTTTATCCTGCACAATGTATTTCCCATGTATTAGTTACCATTTCTATAGTTATTCTCACCATCACTAAGAATCAGACAGACACCGCATGCATAAGAAAGCGCACGCACTTACAGGCACGCATGCTTTACTGTTGATCCAATACACACACATTCTCACACACAAATATTCTGCTTTAGTAATCTTACATGAAGCTTAACTGGGGCCAGCCATGAAAAGCCACAAAATCCCTAGATTAGCCATTAACTCCGCATTGCCACATACAGCCATTATTTCACCTACTTATTACTTCACCCCACCACCCCTGCTGCCTGCCACTGTGATCCCTGCCTCTTGCCACACACCTCTTGAGCAACGGCAGCATTTCGTTTTAGCCCACATAAACCAGCCAGATACGCACATTTTCTAGTGATGAGGGACGTGCTGTTTATCCTGGGTTAAGGACTCACGTGCATGGTGTAGATTTTTAGCTGACCTCCAACACTTAAGCGTGTTGTGTTTGAGAAACAGTAGGGGATAGGATTTATTACATCAGAAATAACATAGGGTAGTATTTATTATTTTGGGAAGTCAATTCTGTAAAGGTTGTACTGGTATTGAGGTGATGTATTGGGGAAGCATTTTGTATTTTTCTAAATTTGTTATAAAATTATATGCAGTTGGAGCTGAAGGTGAAATGAAGGGGATAAGAATATGTGTTGAATCTAGGAGTAAGGAGAAAGGGTCAGATGGTTTGAATGACAACTAAAAGACTATTTCTTCGATATTTGTGTACATTTTGGTTTTAGTAGCCACTGTGGGAAGAATGGCTGCTACAGCAAATTAGATGGAGGAGCTGGTATCAGCTGAGTATACCTTGGTCATACGGGGCAGGATTATCTAATGCTGCCTGTGGTATCTCTCTGGCAGGTGGCCAAGAAGCAAAGCGGAGGCTGTAAACAGAGAACTGATAAAATTACAGCCCAGTTCTGTACCTGCTGAAATCTGTGCAAGATTTAACATTAGCTTCAAGAGTGACAGGCTTTCCAAAAATTCCAAGTGAATCACTTAAAATAAAAACTGCTATTTCAAATGCAGTCCAAAAATTATCTGGGCTGAATGAATTTTATGTTCACCAACCTGAAGATACAGCAATTTTTAGTCAGATGTGTCATCACTTTAATAATACATAAATAGCATTTAAATGACTACTAAGACTACTAAGACTAAGCCTTAGGAAAGGCAAAAAAAAAAAAAAAAATCCTCCTAGCTAGATGTATAAAAGTACCCCGAGTCCCAGATCATGTGGACACTGCAAAGCTAAGTAGGTTGATTGGCAGCCAGGTCTGGGCACTCAAATTAGCTTCTCTATGAGCAAGTCTTCTATGGCAGAGGGTTAACCGCGGTCTTAGCGTTCTGGCTGTTTCTGAACTTGCTCGCAAGTGTCTGTGCTGAGGCAATCAAGGTTTCACTCTCAGTCAACTCTGCCGGCTGGCAGCAAGCTGTGGGAAGGAGCACTGCCACGCTGAGGTGACCCTTCCCACCTTCTCCTTGCAGAGTAGATGCACTGGAGCCCGCAGAAAGCAAATCTTCAGCTGCAGCTCAGAGCTGCTGCTGCGCCAGTTACCTTCGCTCAAGCTGCCTCTGGAGCTCCGGCAAGCTCCGGCTCACTCATGTGAGTGGTGGTGTCAATGACCTTAAAGCTAAAAGCTGCATAATATTTTCCGTACTGTGGACATAAGTCTGGAAAATAATCCCATTGTGCGCCTACATGGAAGACTGAGAAGGCCCAAGGGATTTTTCAGGCTTTTTCAGGGCCAGCCCCTTTTCAAATGCACCAGA
The DNA here is from genome assembly GCA_013399475.1 of Chauna torquata. NCBI lineage: Eukaryota > Metazoa > Chordata > Aves > Anseriformes > Anhimidae > Chauna > Chauna torquata. Next base: position 133,486 of record VXAL01014421.1, on the reverse strand, counting down.
AAAGACTGACGGATAAATAAAAATGCTATGTAAACTGTGCTTCGACCTATGATCCCACGTCCTGCGTGCGGCGGAGGTGTCCGTTCACCCTGGTACACACAGCACCTGGGGAGGAAGCACCTCGACGCAAGGGCATGAGGCCCGCAGTAACTACCCTGAGGGAGTGCCTACGCCAGCTGTCCAGGCAGCGCTCCAGCCCAGGCGCTAAGAGCTACACGGCGGGGACACCGCTCCTTTGACATTCAGCTCATGAGGAAGACTCGAGCGTCTACCCGCTGCCAGCAGAAACGCAACACAAGGCTGCAGAGCAGGGCAGGGGCCGGGTCCCCCTGCACGGATGACCCCAGGCTAGCTTCTGCCCGTCGGCCGGCAACGAGGCGGACAGCGGGGGGCTACGAGGCACCGGGCAGACCGGCGCTGCCGCTGCCGTGCTCGGCTCCCTCCCCTCGTGCCGTGGCAGGAACGGGCAGAAGGGAAGGCCGCCCTGGAGAGACGCCCGGAGCCTGGTTCTTCACGGTGCCGAACACGGCAGCGCGGCGGGCGGCCGCAGCCCCCTCGCCGCCCACGGCCGCACGCGGCACAACGGCCCCAACGGGCGGGCGCGAGCCTCCGCCC
>VXAL01014421.1:99118-131502 GCA_013399475.1 Chauna torquata | reverse complement strand
GGGGGAGGGCCCGGGCAGCCGGCGTTCCACCTGGGCGCCTGGGACGGGGGGGTGAAGTCACGCACAGACGGGCAGCGCTCGCTCTCGCGTTTCGCGCGGAGGGGGGGGAAGAAGCTGAAGGCAGGCCCTTCTGGGGTTGGGAGGCTGCGGGGTTTGTGGACTCTGTCGCGTGTGGGTGTGTTTTTGCTGCAGTTGATGGTTAGTCGCAGGGCGGGGGTCATTCTGGTGGACTGGAGGCAGCTGTGTGCTGTGGTGGGTTGAGGGGCATGCTGTTTATAGGTTTTTTTATACTTTGGGGATGCAGGTGGTGGGTGAAACCGTTCGTCTTCAGGAACAGTGGCACGTGAAGGCTTATAAATCTAGGAGTGATAGGTGGGCAATCTTGTATGTGTTGGGAGAAGTAAAGGGATAAGCTGTGTGGCTTCTGAACGTTGTGGAGGAGGGAGGCTTTGGACGGTAAGCCTATGTACAACTTCCAGGCACGGTGGCAACAGGTTCCTACAAGGTTCTGAACTTGTTTTGTTTGGTGGCCAGTGCGGTTAGACATAATGTGCGAGACCTTCGTGTGTAGTAGGAGATGGTATGTGGACAGAAAGGCATGCATGTTCTTAACTGCATGTAGGTTGGTTTGTCTGGCCCTCATACGGAGGCTTGAGAGAGACATCTGGCTGTCACCAGCTGAGTGAGCCCTATTTCTTGTGTGTTGAGACAGGCCAGGGCAGCAAGCAGTGTGGTCGCTGGAACATGACAGGAGCTGTGAGTTGGTGTCTTACCTATGATGACATTGAAAGTCTGGATATTTGTTGTTTGAGCTGTGGAGTACAGATTGGAGGACGTATGGCAATCCCCACCTGTTGGGAACACGATGGTGCTGTTTGGAGAAAAGTGTGTGCATGTGCTGGGAGAGGTTGTAGAACTGCAGGTATCCATCCGTATTTGTGGCAGGTGTCAGGCAGTGCACATTTCTGTCTGTAAGGGCATCAATGCTCTCTTCTTGTGTGTGAATTACCAGGGATTACTGAAGATTATGAGGCTGTGATGGGTCTTGGCAATATGCTTAGACATAGGAGTGAGCTATGGAGGCTTTGAAAAGTTTCTGTAGGTTTGGAAAGGGGGGCATAGGATGAGTTTGTGGGGATTGTGCATATACAGGGTAAAGATTACGGTAGGTTATGCGTACATGTGTGTATCAGGGGAATGGAATTTGTGCAAAAGGGAAACTGGAATTTTCATATTGCTGAGTTAGTGGGAACTGTAGTCTGTGTGGAGAGAGGGGGCAGGCCTTTTTGGCTGTGGACATGAAAAGCTGGAGTGGTGGTGGGGAGTGGCAGTGAGCTGGGTCGGGGGTTCCAACTGCCTCCTGAGGCAGGAGGTGGTGGGCATTCTTTGCTCCCTTCGGTGTGGAGAGGAGCATTTCATAGCTGTGACAGCCAGTGGAAATGAAAAAAGTGAATGAAGATGAGGCAATTTGTGACTGTTATGAATCTCATCAGATTGAGGGAGTCTACCAAACAGTCACGTGGTTTCTGTTAAAGGCTCCCCCCCTGCCCTATATTTTGTTCTGTTTGTTCCAATGGGCAAATTGTCCATTAACGTTGAGTGTAAACTTTTGCTGAAACTAGTGCTCATAATGGTCTTGACAGATCAGCTAACTAAAAACACTCTGTGATAAGTACAAGCCTGATGCATGTGGGCTCAGGGGCAAGAGTGTTTCTGTGCTTGTGCATGACGTACCTTCAACTGAGTGCATGTGTTGAGAAGGTACAAAGTCCTTTACACTGTGAGTATGGTTGTGTCTGAAGGAGATTTGGTACATAAACAACTGAGGGCTGGAGATCTGTGAAAGGGTGATCTGCGTTAGAATGGGAAGCAGTTTGGCTCGGGTGGAAATGAGGAAAAATTGCGTTTGTGTATCCCGTCTTCCCGCAGGTTTGTGATAGTATGTAGTGTTCGTTTATACAGCCCCACCATCTCTTGTTCTGCAGAGATGTATAGAGGAGGTTGTGTAATGGGATATGTGGTTTAATTAAGGCACATAACATCAGTATGTGGGGATACTGAATTAATGTAATGTGGAAAGGGCTGTATGTAGTATGTGGCTTTTTTGTGAGGTTGTGAAGGCCTTATGTGTTTGAAGGATGCGGTTGGAAGTCTTGGAGGAATTTTGGGTGTTAGTAGGTCAGAGGCACCTGTAATGACTGTGAAGGGCAAAAGGGAAGGTGACGAGGAAGAAAGTAGGTATTTGTGACTTTTTTAAAGAGAAAAGTGGTTGAAAACAGCATGTAGAACCAATTTTTCTTTTATTGCAGTAGCTATGAGGTGGTCAGTTAGGCAGAGAACTATAGCAAGAAAAGAGCAGTCTCACTCATAGTAGTTACCCTGGATGATCCTGTTGCCTCCTCATCTCTGGTGTGGAACTACCATTGTATACTGGTTTGTTCACATAAATTTTTCCAAAAGTGATTGCTAATGTGCGCTTCTGACTTTTCTTACTGAACTTGAGACCCTATCTTGCATAAATATAAACCCATCACAGTTAAAAAGCTTGTGAAGTTTGTGTGTTGAACGTAGTCTTTTACGACGCCAAATGTAAAGAACTGCTCTTCTCAGAGTGGGTGATTGAGAGTAGTAACTATTTCTTACATGAATGTGTTGCCTTTTTTTACTGTCTTTCCCCTTTATAATCCACTCTTAATATTGGAAGTAAAAAAAAAAAAAAACAACTGTCCGAAGTATTTGTTATATTCATGAACATCACGCTTGAGCAGGGCTTTTTTTTTTCTGCCTCCCAAAATCTGAACATTGGAATCTATTGTGTGGTAGCATCTCGGATCATCGTTACAGTAGGGATGCATAGGCTTGTCACATAGGCCTATTGCTGCAGCTTAGTAAATTGTAAATAGCTTCTGTTTTCCAGTCAGCTCTGGAAGATAACTAGCTGTTGGTTTTTGCAAGCACAGTTTCCCCAGATGAATGGGAAGGCCTTGGTAAAAGAATCCAAGTTCTAGATGCCACGTGCGAGCTGTGGAGAGCGATTGCCCTACTATGTCATGCATAGTCTGTGTCCATTTTTTCTCTAACATTGACCCTGTCTGCCTATCACCTTGTAGTGTTTGTACCAGGTATGCTCTCTTTTGCTTTATTTTTGTTTTTTTGCTTTTGTTTTTTTTCTTTTTTTAATTCCTGCCACCTCGTCCAACAAGTTTTTCTCACGTCTCTTTGAAGATGAAGGTGCATCCTTTTAGCAACCCAAGTGCTTTGGTCTGAATATTGGTCTTCTCAGCAAATCAGAGGAAAGCAGTGGTGATTTCTTTGGAAAACTGTTTAAGTAAAAATTCTTGCAACCTTGGCTCCTTCCATGCTTGTCCCTTCCATCATTCTGTGCTTGTTATTTACGCTTGATCATCTGCAAGGTTTGGCTTATGGATGTACAGGGTCTGAACTGTTGCTTCCTCCTCCTCAGTGTCTAACTGCTAGCAGTGAATGCAAGAGGAATGTTTTTTGAAACTTCAAGAGGGGTCTGGTTTAGCCCTGGTCTTCAGCATATCTAGTATGCACGTAATCTTCAAGGAGTTTAGTTGCAATATCTGGACAAGTCATTGCAGATTCTTAATTTAAAAAAAAAATCAACTAATACCAGACTATAAAAGTTTAGAAAAGAGAAATTGTCTGCACAATGGAAAAACACATCCTTGATGCAAGAACAAGGATGCTGAGTTTCCAAAAACATAATCAAAACTGTTTTTCTTTAACAGGCAGCCTTGCAAACTCCTCAGCTGTTTGGCCAATGTCTTTCAGGCTTGGGCAGATATCTAGCATGGGAGACTTCAGTTAACTGGCTCAAATTTGGCAGATCTAAAGACTGTTTTGCTTCTGGTGTGGGGAGTTTCAACCCTGCATATGTGTTGTGAGCTGAGGAGTGTATGGGGCCTCATGGGTCCTATAGTGTGTTTGTGGAATTTGTAAGATAGTGAGTACCTGAGGCAGTATCATGTGCTGAAGCCAAACATAAATTCTGAAGAATTAATGAGCGTCATTCACAAAGAAAACTGGTCTGAAAAGTTTTGCACTGAGTGGTAAGAATTGAGCTGGGGATGACCTCTTGCAGTTCAGCTTATCTCAATTTCTTGAGACGTTGTTGGCGTGGTGAAACACAAGGTTTGCAAGTCAGTGTTGGTTCAGTTAGTCTTCTGGCTCTTGGAAAAACTTATGTGGGGAGGGAAGGCATAAGGATGTTTTTAATACAGATGTTGACAGAAGGGAACCCTCCAATCTCAGTTACTACAGCCATTTTTACAGTTTGAGGAAATTTTTCAGGCCCGGGTATTGTTCTGCCAGGAGAAATGTCACCCAGTACTCTTTCCCCGTGCACCGTTAGTGTCCCATTAATATGACTTCAGTTCATCATTTTATGATGTTACTACATTACTGTCTCACGGTGTAGGTTCTCAGCTTTTTTGATGGGGAAGTGATCTTTTCATTGAGTTTTCTTACATAGAAATAATACAACTAGGTGCTTATATCTGTTCTCACAAGAGTTAGTAACAGAAATTCAGCTCAGGAAAACGGCCAGTTCAGTTAAGGATGTTTCAGACCAGGCTGTTGGAGAGCTTAAGATGGCTCTTTAGTGTGTACAGTGATAACATGTCTATGGCTGCAAACTTCTGATTAAGTCACAGAGGAAAGCAGGAGTCTTTCTTGGTGGTTTTCAGGGGATTAGTGTGTGTGTGTTAACACAAAATACCTTCAGTAATTCTGCTTTGTCTGTACCCCAGTGCAATAAGTTGACCTCTACTGAATGTAGAGCAAACATGGTTCTGTGTTTAGTATATGAACTAATTGTTTTCATCAAGGAGGTGGTGCATTAAGATGATGATGGTTTGTTGAGTAGAGGAGGTAACATTTTACTGTAATTTTTATGACCAGTGTGTGTGATTCGTACGCTATTGCTTTGGCCTGTTCTCATCAGCTTTTCTCCTGTCCTGTCAAAGCAAGGTATTATTTGTTCGAAATTCATGGCCTTGTATTTAAAACCTTGTATAGCAAAAGAAAAGTTGGTGACTCGAGGGAAAAATCTCAAATGATAGAACTATTTGTCAAGAACTGATGTTTGGTCCCAGAGGAAAACTGAAACCAATGAGTATTATGGTAAGCCTTTAATATACACACAAACTGTTCGTCAGCTTATTCCAAAACCAGGAAAACTCTTGTTTGGGCAGCTTTGTTGGTTGAGGTGATGGGAAAAAAAAAATAAAGCCTTATTGAGCATGTGCTTTTTGTTTCCTACTATGAGCTATAGTGGAGACATTGATGTGGGTTATTGAATTGTGATTTCAGTGTTATTTAAAAGGTTGCATATTACAGTAGATGCAGGTGATGCATGAAATGTTTAGATTTGGGGTTTTTAATCAGAAGACTAGGAAAGTAGATGTATCCCGCCAGCTTTTGATACTCTTAACTGTAAAGGGGGAGTGGAATCAAAAGTGGATGAGTACTGCAACACCTCTGCTATGGTTACTCCAGGAAAAGAAATGCTCAAATCCCCAGTGCAGCCCTTCTTTTTAGGGCTAGTGAGGTGTGTGTTGGCATCTTAAGCCTATGGGCTTAGTTACTTCTGCTTGAGGCTCTTCGATGAATGGGCAGTAGCTGCCACGATTGTATTTACACTGTCAAGCAGTATGCTGTAATGGGAGATGACCTGTAGAGTGGAACAGAGTTATGCACACCCAGTCTCCACAGTATGCGTAGTTCGTGGGGTTTTATGTTAGACTAGTTGTAGTCTGGTTCTGTGAACTGAGCATACCCCAAACACTGCAGGGTATTAGGTGTTCTCCAGGAGTTTTGGTTTAGGTTGATCTGAGAGATGTCCAGATTATGTGTGAAGAAATTACTTCGAGATGCAAACCAAAGCACAGTAAGTGGGGTGACTCAGATTTCCTTGAAAGTGTGCTGCTGATCCAAACTAAAATGCTAATGCAGATGTACTGATTGAGTCTTGAGGCATCTTGGAGCGATGCACAGGGTGTTGAGCTATGTATGCATGGGGCTGGATCCTGCATTTTCCTGCCTTGTAAGTGCTGTTGTGTGGCCTGCAGAAATTGCTCCGCTGCTCTCTAAGTAAGGTTTTTTGTTTTTATCTTGGATGGTATCTGAATCTTGGCTCCCAAATCATTGTCCCTTGTTATGAAATTTTGTGTTAAAATGACTAGTATTAAAACTGCAATAAATTCTGGAAAGCAGTTCTTTCATGGTTTTACTTTAGTTAATCAAGAATGAAACTAGTAGCTGTGTGAGCATCAGGTTGTGAAGCCTGGCTTCCTGTGGCTTGGTCTTGTGGTTGGATTTTTTCTGAGTATAATACTGCGAGCGAGCTCTGAAAGTATTTTTGTGTGTTTGGGGCACTTGTAATATGTCAGTTCTGCATCGAAAGATGTTATTGGTAGCAAAGCTGAACTCCTGCAGCACTTGTCCTCAAGAGGCACTAGTTTGGATGGGATGTCTGTCTTTGATCCAACTACTTATTTCCACAAAACTCATGGGATGTGATTATTTCTTGAAGTATTTACCCTTGTGTGAACTTAAGAATTGCGGGCAGTTTCAGCAAACTGCTGGGGGATGGGGGAGTCGAACCAAAGCTTGGCTTTCTATGGTTGTATTTTGTTTCTGTCCTCATTAATGGTAGCTCTTGTTTTAATGTCTTTTTATACTTACCACTAATTTAAATTTCTTCCAGAAAAGTGTTTTTTTGTTTTTGTTTTTTTGCCCCCCGGTGTTTCAGGTAACCTAATCAGAGGTAGGAAATGATGCTCCTAATGGCAACTTCTTTTCTTAAGAAAAAAACTGCAAGCTAAAAATCTCTTCTCCACAGGACGGATAGAATTCTTGAGAGTACTGGACATGTTAATTAAACCAGCTCCAAATAGATGGGTGTGATGTTGTCTCTGATGTATATTGCAGCCTCTTTTAATGATTTGTATGGAACTGGAGACTAGTAATACACACTTGTACATACAGTAGTTCTGGGCCACGATTCTAGAAGGGAAGTGAATGAGGGTTTTGAAAATGAATGCTGTATTGATGCCTGGAGTAGAGCTAGGTTTTGAATGGTGGATTAGGCTTTGAAGGAGGAGTGGATTTTTGTTTGTGATCGCCCTTGTGACCTTGAAAAGCTGCTGAAACTCTGATATGCTTTGAAACTTTTCAGATGAGAAGTACTGTACTCAGACTGTGTTGACTGCAGGCTGAGTTCTGAGTTTTCTGTATTCAGTATATAAAAGCTGAAGAAATTGTTCCTCTCGGTTCTATCTTAAGTGCGTCTACACTTAAAGCACTGAAGTATAGTAATAAAGTACTCTTTTGTTTATTTGTTCTAATTCCCAACAGGAATCTCTCTTCCTAGTCAAAAGGTACTCTGCATGCCAGTTTATGCGCAAGACCTCACTTCAGATACGGCACTGGTTGCAGGCACTGGTGCCTGCTGTCTGACATCCAGTTTGATTGTCTGTGAGCCATTTGAGGAAGAAGTGTTCATAGCTGACCCTTCAAGAAAAGGATGTGCTTCTTTAATGTGTGTATGCAAGACAAACGTGAAGTGCCTTTCTTACTTCAGCTATTGTGATGCTTGAATCCAGACCTCACAGAGCAGTCCAGTGACTCACCTAGATAGCGATCGGTCCTGCGCCTTAGGAGGCAAAGAAGCTCTGTCCATTTCGACAGAGCCCCAGTGCACAGTACAGTCTGTTAGGATCTGAGAGGTTCTCACTTTGGGTGGTGTGAGTCAGAACTGAAGCGTCACCCGTAAGGAGATTATTAATAGTATCTAATTACAGATGGGGTTTACAGGCATCTGCAGTGAGTATTATCCAGTAGTTGTGGGACTAGTACCCACAGGTGTATCAGACTGACTCTTCAGGTGTGATGTTTATCGATTTGTTAGCTTATCATGTTTTCTGTGTCTTTGCCTCTTTTCCAGGAGACTTATCACAGCAAGGGACTTCTTGCCTCACTTTTGTTTTCTTTGAAAGGTGTCTTTCTGAGTGTGCTTTTTTGGGGTGGTCTTCTTTTTAAAACGACCCCCAAACCACTGTTGTATTACTGAAGATATTAAAATATCCAGTGCTTGGTGTGGATTCGTCACTTCCTGTTCTTTCCCTTACTGATTGCTTAGTCTGGTGGGTGAGTTTATTGGAATCATTCAAGGTCTGGGTTGTGGCTGATTGTGGTACTCTGAGGGACACTTTTTCTTTAGTATACGGTTGTGCATAAAACTTCAAATAGTAGTGTTCTTGTACATAAGCAAAATGAAAATGATCTTGTGAAAGCAGTAGCTAGAGCTAATATTGTTTTTGTTTTTTGTTGTTGTTGAAACTTACTTTGTAAGTCCTCTACAAGTGCACCACAGTCGAATTGCTGTTTAAAAGATGATCTAGAGGTTCATAGGCATTGTCATTAAAAAGATGCTTTAATAGGAGTGATTGCTTGTTTTGTGAGAGGTTTTCTAGCCAACCTCCTTAGCTAGGTGTGCGCCCCTTACAAGCCCCTTACAACGTAAAGAAACTGAAAGCAATTGAAGTGACTTTCTTTTGGTCCTTTGTGGAACCAAGGAAAAGACAAGCATGCTACCTTTGTGGATGATTACACAGGAACGAGAACGTTTCACAGTGTTTGCTGGAGTCAAATAGCTGTGCAGTCTCCTCTGCAGGCAAATCTGAGAGCTTTTCCGTTTTTCATAAAAGGTAAAAGCAATAGCTTAACATTTTTGTGTTTTACAACTGAAGTAATGATTTGACTTGTGCGTGATGTAGGCAAAAAAAAAAAAAACATTGTTAGGACTCTGCCAAAGTGACATTGGTGTTTTGCATCATAGTGAAACAATAGAATTTATTTCACTTCTGTTTTCTCTTTGGTATGCCTTATGCTGAACCACATCTATGCTTTTATATGTATAGGTTTTTTGTTTTTGTTTTTACTATACATGAGTAAAAGCATGGTGCAGGTTAGTATCTAGTTTAAAGACCAGTATCTAGTTTGTAACTTTAAATCCAATAGAATGACCTCTCACTTAAAACAAAAAATAAAAAACACAAGAATCTCTATGCCAGAGAAGAACAACTCTGAAATATTTTGATCTCAAAAGAGTAGCTGCTGTTAACCGTAACAGCTTACTCTGTGGTTTTGACTACTGTTACAGTATTGTTTTAATTTAAACAAAAAAGGAATGCTGTCAACTTAGAATATTGTGACTTTTGCAGGAGAGGGGTTGGTGCATACATTGTCAAAACCCCTTTTTAACAGACAGTGAAATGGAGCTTGATTTATGGAGTCAGAGGTGAAGAAATAAAATTCCAGCGTAGGTTAGGATTCTCGAAATAAGCTTGTGTATTGTTGTTGCCCATGACAGGGAGCAGAATTAAAAGTTATCAGAAAAATGTCACTGGGGGAAGTGTTCTGAAACTGTATTTTTGAAACCCTTTCTTAATTTAGTCTTGGAAAATACCGTCCTTGAAAAATACGCTATATTCTCAGATGTTTTTGGTGACTTATTTTCAGTCTAAAAAGTTTTCTGGGTTTCTGCAACTGTGCAGGAGGAAAGTGGGGCTCCATCTAGGAACAGTACTAGTCAGTTACTCCTTGAAGTGATTTTTTTCACTGTTGCTTTTTTCTTCAAGGTTATCAGAGCCAAGTGTGTTTTGTATTAGCAAAAGCATGGGGTAGCAATTCCATAATGGAACTAACTCTTTTTTGAAAGGTCTGTCCAGATAGAAAACCTGGCTATGTTGTCAGTTCCACAAAGAATGTGAAGCTAATGTGGAAGACATCTTAACACATCTTGCCATATTGTCCCTTCTTCCACAGGTCTTGTTTGCTTGTTTATTAACGGTCTGGTTAAAACAGAAGCTGTTGCATACAGAGCAGACATGACGGGTCTGTCATGGATTGTCATATTTCTGATTGAAGCCTTTCTGAAGTAAGTAATGGTCCTAGAACACTGTTGGAATCCCCATCGTCCTTTTCAGTTATTTTTCTTTTTAGTAGTCATCTTAAGCTGTCAGTAGTACAAACAGAATCAGTGACCCTGGACTACCTGTGAGCAAGCTTTCTTCTGCATGGTTGGTTTTGTTCTAATTTCATTTCTAATTCCTAAGGAACTGTTGATTCTTTCCACTTAGTGTTTATTCTCTCCTTTCCTTGGGTCAATGTCTGATACTGTTGCTGAAGTAGAGAAACTACTATGAAGCAGGAGAGGATTTGAAAAGTAATATTCATTCTTAGTGCATGAGAAAACCAAAATACTTTCTAAAGAACTGAGATTATAAATTTGCTGAGAACCTAGGCTAGTCCAGAGAATACTGAGGTAGACAGAGCACTGTTCATCGAAGTATTCTTCCTTATTACCCTGTCACTGGGCTGTGTGTTCTGTTCATTTGTCTGTTCATCATGTGAAAGATTTTTATCAGCAACTTCATATTACCAGGTTCTGCTGGCTGCCCCAGTCCCACCGGAATGATTTGCTGTGTGGGGGTATCATGACTCCTTAATACTGGCATGGGTAAAAACCAGCAAGTGGAAGTTGACCACTGACTTCTATGCTGCCCCATGGGAAGGAGCTGCTTTGTGTTTAGTTTTCATTCTCTCTCCTTACTTTTGTTGACATGGTTTCTTTGAGCTCATTTTCTCCTGTTGTGTCCCTTCCTGAGAAGGGATTGAGGGTGGGGGAAGAAGCTTCAGTCTGTAATGCTTTTTTTCCTGCACTTTGTAGAAAGTTTTCTCACCCTGAATGGCATTAAAAAATAAAAAAATAAAGTCCTGCAGGTAGAAGAAAACTTAATGCATGGCATGATCTCTTCTTGTGTCATGGAACTGGTAGACTCACATCTCTGTCTGAGGAAGCAAAGATTCCTGGAAGGTGTTTGTGAGACTGAAAGGATGTACTGGGATTAAACTGCTGTGCTCAGAGAAGAGAAGGAAAATTAGGCTGGGCTGAAATGATTTCGTATCATTTTTCCATTAAGAGGGGAAAAGCAGTCGAGATTGTTTGGTTTCACTGCCAAAGTGTAGTGCCTTCAAAACCTTATGGACAGGACAGAAGTAAACCCAGCACAGTTAAAGAAGCAGTAAGCATATAACTCAGTCAAAGCTGCTTTTTTTTCTGAATTTCTCCTGGTCTGTAAGTCTTATGCTACCTCAGTGACAGTGCTGGGCACCAGATACATCTGCTTTCTTTGTCAGCCAGGCACTGTTGTTACTTCTTTGCAGCTGTTTAAAAACAATGGATGTAACATCTTGGAAGCTGGCTTGCTTAATGTACACAATCTAGCTTTGTTTTTGTCTCTTCGCTGGGGAGTTCATTCTCTCTCCCCGAACAGCATTCTGTTACATGCTGCCTAGCTGGTGAGCATCTGCTATTCTTTTTAGTTAAAGGTCCTTAAATTCAGTTGTTTTTTCACTCTTTTTCAGTGCTAATACAGTGCAGAAAAAGGGAGTTCTCATTATGCCTCTGTATGCACTCAGCATTTGCTATCTACTTGTAATCCTGACTAATTAAGGAAGAGGCCCTCATAGAATTACCTAAGGAAGTTAGTGATGCCATATTTCTGCAGTCTTCTGCCTCTGACCATGCACTCCTCTTCCTCTTCATGCTGATACTTGGCTTTGTCTCTGCTCATGGTGAGACTTACGTGATGTGTGCATGTTGCTTATCTGTTGCTGGGCTTAATTTTCTTTCAGTTTTGCTTCTTGAAGCAGCTTGCTACATGAGGATATGAGAGCAACTGCTAATGCAAAGGTTGAAGTAGAAGAGTATATGCGGCAGGAGGTAGGTTTATAGCAGTATCAGTTTAGTTTAGCCAGCTTGTTGCAAGACTGCGCTGAGGTGTTTCAAAGGAGGTTCTCGTGAGGTGTACTTATTAACATTGGCTGTTAAGGCTAATGGTTTGGAGACCCGATGACCTGTCTTGGCAGTGGTAGTCCTGAATTTGCTTGGAATGTTATTGCTGATACTTTCTTTGCAGCTAGATGTAGTTATCTGTTGTCACATGGCTATCATTCTCTGAACTGCTGTAGTAAACAAGTCAGGATAGAAACAACGTCAGGTTACATCATCAGAGATCTTAAATTTTATTTAAACGAGAAAAATGTAAAGACAACAATACTGGAAATCATGCCAACTGTGGCAGACAGTGTAAGCAGTGTCACCAGCTGTATTGTGATACTAAAGTAAAAGAACATGCAATTAAATATTGATGTTAAAACCTCTATTATAGCTAAATTATGAATGCCCTCTCTCTTGGATTTTCCCCAAATGCATAGCCTGCTACAGATGGTGATATGACTGCCTTCACAGTGGTCATTCCAGTTTAATTAAATATCAGCACTTGCTGACAAGATGATCTTCATTCTGTAGGTACGTGAGAATACAGAAGAAACCAAAACTTTACATAGCAGAGGTGGCAGTGAGGAGTTTGTCAGAAGGTTCCTGAGGGAGTTGAGCTGTTTTTCCTTGTCTTTTGTCATGTTTGCAAATTTCCTTGGGGGGTAAAAGAATTGCTCATCCACTGTGGTATTGGTATTATTCACTGCTTAACGTGGAGCTGGAGCTTCTTATCTGCTCACTGCTTTGAGCCCAAGTTTTGGGGAACTGCAGAGAGACTTTTGGGTGAAACGTGAGTAATGTTGTCACTGGTATTGACTACAATTTGCAGTTATTTGTCAAGTACTGACTGTTTTTTGTCCAGGATTTCCTGAATTTGTTCCAGTTTAGGGGTCTCATTAGAATGGATTTGCTTTCGGTATGGTATGGAAGAAATTCTAATCATCTGAAAAGATGTAAGCAGTCTGAATTTCAGATGATTCTTTCTAATGTCTGTAGTGAAACATTTAAGTTTTCTTGACCACTTGCTGTTCTTTGCAACTCCTTGTTCTTCCCTCTCTCTGCCACCAGTTTCTATTACAAATTTTCAATGGAGTTATGAATACCAAATTTTCCCTTTTATAACCTCTGCTGTTATTGCCTTGTTGCCAGATACCTTGAAAATTAGCCAGAAACTTGTTTCCTTGATGGCTGTGTTCAACTTGTTGAGACCTGCTTGTTTTTATGCACTGAATTCTTATATTTAGGCTTTGGGACATTTGAATTCTGCAAATTGTTGAAGCTTGGAGATTGCATTTTTTTTTTTTCCTGTTCACTTTTTCAGGCATCCTTGCTATGTTATAATAAAGAAAATTTTCTTTTTCATGTGCTATAGACACTAAATAGTGCTTTACTTGGATAGCATTATCGAGTAGTAGTTTATATCAACCTGTAGCAAAACATTTCTGGGCCCTTGAAGGCAGTGACAGGCAGTATCCAGCGTGGATTTACCAAGGGTAAGTCATGCTTGACCAACCTGACTGCCTTCTGTGATGAAATGACTAGATCTTTGGATGAGGGGAGAGCCGCGGATGTCACTTACTTTGACTGTCGTAAGGCTTTTTACAGTGTCCCCCCTCCTGTTTACAGTCTAGATGGGAGGATGAATAGACAAGTGAAAAACTGGTTGAAGAGTCAGGCTCATCACTCATACTCTGTCTGGATACCAGTTACAAGTGGAGTTCCTCAGGGGTCTGCTGTGCCCTAATCATTTTGATGTCTCTATCAATGACCTGGAGGAGGAGATGAGATGTACCTTCTGCAGGTTTGTGGCAGACAGAACAAGGTGGCTCAAAGGCAGGGTGGCCATCTAGAGTAGTCAGGCTAGAGGAGTGGGCCTGCAGCAGTCTGTGAAATTCAGAACGGACACATGCCAAGTCCCGCTACTAGGGTCGGAAACCCTCCTGCAGTGCTGCGGGCTGGAGACTGGGTGGGTGGGTTGTAGCTCCGTTGAGAAGCTGCTGCTTCTGGTGAACAGTAGACTAAATACAAGTTGGGCAGGGATGAAAACCAACAGCTCTGTTCCCCTTTGATTGGCGTTTTTTCCCGCATGTTCCCAGGCTGCATCTGTAATACTATGTCTGGTTTTGGTCCCCTGGAGCAATAGCAACCTTCTGGTATCTACAAGGATGGATACCAAGAAGATGGAGCCGATCTCTTTACTTAGATGCACAGTGGGGAAAACAAGAGACTGGGTCGTAAACTGAAATGGGTGGTTGTATGCTGAGAAGTTTTTACTGTGAGGATGATGAGATGGTTGTTGGATGATTGAGGATGATTGTTAAGGGGTTACAGGAGATCCCACAACAGACAGGTTGTGGGATTGCCTCTGTAGAGGTTTTCAAGACCTGAGTGGATAAAGCCCTAAGCAACAGGGTCTGAGCTCAGCACTGGCTGAGCTTTAAGAAGGAAGTTCTTAGGAAGTCCTCCTAGGTCCCCTCCAACCTGAATCTTTCTGTGAAGAACCACTAATGGCTGAAACTTAAGTAGGCAAACTAAGAAAAATGTTTCATTTTATTAGGAAACATGGTCCTTTGTGCAGGTGGTATGTATTTCTAGTGCTGCTAAATAAAATAGCTTTGACATGATCAGTTACTCTTGTTGACTATTTCTAACATTAAGCATTAGTTACTTGAAAATTGTACCTATTGGGTAAGCATTGAATAAGCAAGGTACATTGATAACATCATTTCACCTAAGAATGAAAGAAAGAAATAGTCTTTGTCGTTCTAGAACCTTAGAGTGGCCAAGGTGCCTTGTCTCTCACTTGCCTTCTTCCATTATTCTGAACCTTGAAGTAAAGCTAAGCAATATGTGGAACACTTGTTTGAATTTGCTGGGGAGGAGGAGGAGGAGGCTGCGGCTGGAAAAGGAAACAGTGACAGTTTTGCTGAGGTTGGTTCAGTTCCCTCTTTGCCCAGGCCTGTCAAAAGAAACTGTCATCCCAGATGCTACATCTGGACATCTGGAAAATGGAAGGCTTTAGTTGGACCCATGCTACTGAAGTTATGTACTAGTATATCTAGGCATGATGGGTTTAACTGTGATAGCCTTGCTTGTGAGTTTGTGAGGAAAGCAATTTTGCTTCTTATTAGCAGGTTAATTTCAGTGAATAGTCACATGTTTTTCTGCTTTTGCTTTTAAAGAAATGTATAGTAGCTAGTGACAGGATTCTTTGATACGGTTTCTGTAGTTGAGATTAAGTTTGAATCCCAACTTTTAGTCCTTATTTTCTGTTGAGTCCAGGATGTGTATATACTCGTGTAAATGACTGCATTAATATGCCAGGCTTTTCCATCCTCTTTGCCCTTAAACATGAATGCGTAAGCTTGTGCGGTCTCTCTTTCTCTCTCATGTGGTTGTTCGTTTTCCTGGTTTATAAATGAATTTGCATATGCCTATTTAAGGGTGGTGCAAATGGCAGTAGTGGCCATTGAATGGTTTAGATTAGATCACCTTATACTTCTCATTTCTAACAAACAAAAGGCGTTCATGTAATCTGCTGCATTACCTCAGACAAGTATGAACTTCTTGACTAACTTGCCCACTTCCAGTGGTTCATGTGTTTTCTTGGTTCCACTCAAGAAGTTGCTGGTAAGCAGCTCTTGAGCTATGGATTTTATTGAATAATATGTTAAACTAGGAAAGAAATTAGTCAATTCTTCCATCTTACTACTTTCAGATTCACAGGCTCTTCTGCTTTATTCACCCCCAAATATACAAGGAAGAGTCTCTAAAGTGAATCTTTATCAGAAGGACAGAGATCTGGAAGAAATTTGACTTTTGCACTGCGTTCAAGGTAAGACTTTCAAAATTGTCTGTGATCAGATGGCTAAACGCATGAATACCAAGGCTTGCGAAATGGAACTACTTCTCATTTGTCAGCTTTCTTGTGTATTTTACTTTCCTGCAGAATTTTATAAATATTTGTTAAGTGTTAAATACTGCGTAATTCTGTGGACGTGCTCTGTGATCACGTGCATATAAGCTAGCTGTGTCTATGTCCTTTAACTAAAACAAGCAAGTTGGTACATGTAACTGTTTACTATGCAAAGCTATCTTTTGGGTAGCATAGGTATTCATACTTCTAAAATTGATACACTAATTTGCATGATATGAGCTGGAATGTCTTACTAAATTGTGCATGTTAGTAACTATCTTTGGTTTAGCTGAAGGTCCTGTGCTGAGCTTGTTGGAATTTCTTTTTAATGCAATTATAGCTGGAGTGCCATGTCCAGTCAATTTCAAAATACCAGGGAATAATTGTGGAATGAGAGGGTAGGTTTGCTGCATTTTGGAAGGAATGGTAGGTGCATTTCCTTCAGTAAAGCCATAGCTTCAAGCGCCTATACAGTTGTCACCTCTGCAAATTAAAGCACTGATCAAATGGTAGGAGTCATTAACATCATTCAGCAGAGTGATGCTGTTGCCTTCAGCTTCCATGCACAGTTTAACAAAATGTTTGATAAAATCTGATGTATCATTCCCAGCACCCAAGGGAAGAATGGAGAGTGTAACTAGGTTTGGGGAGGTAAAAATCTGCAGCAGACAGAGTGGAATTCTCTCTGGTGGGGGGGACCAGGCTCAGGAAGAATGCTGATGGACTGTACTGTTGGCTGGGCTAGCATCATATTCATGGTTCTCAGAGGAAGGAACGGAAAAAGTGGTTCAGAAGAAAGGAGACATAGATATCCCTCACAGACAGATTGTGTGAGGAGGGGAATACAAGGCCATAGTATCCAGCTGTAAAACAGATGGTGGAGACCTTCATGTGGAGTCGGAAGGACGTAGATGTTTTGGGGACTGTAAAGTACAAGTAGTGCCTAATGTAGGCAGCTGGGTTGCCTAATACTAGCCCTTCAGTCTTGTGGAGGCCAGGAGTTGGGGTAAACTACTGAACCTGGCACTTGTTGTGCTGAATTCAGCACTTGTTTGAAGGTTCAGATCAGCAGACTTTTAGTCACGTGACTATTTCTAATTTGTTGTGCCTGTGTGGTTCTCTTTTTTTAGTAGTAGGTTTTACTGAATTACCTGTATAATCCCCAAGCTGAATGTCTGCTTTGCTTTTTAGACTGTTAAATTCATCAAATTCTTTCAGTTACCATTTTGCAAAGGACTGAATACTTACGAGTATCCCTTTTGTGAGCCCTGATTATTTTTTATTGTTTTAGGATGCCTAGTTTAGTCCAGACAGTTTGTTAACCCTAATATAGTGTGCATGCAGTTTAAGCTTGATATGTTCGAAAGTGATAAGACTCAGGTGTGAGCTTTGTAAGATCTAGATACATAATTTTAAAATATCTTGGCATGTTGCAACTATAAACAGGATGACAGCTGATGGTGTCTACCCCCTTGCTACAGTTTGTGTTCTCTTAATGCATCTGGGTACTAAGATGGTGTACCCATTGCCATTTATGTTCCAGCAAGGCAATGTCTTGCAGCCAGCAGTGTACAGGAGCAGGAACCTTTTGTGGAACTGGAGATGGTGTCTTAATCTGTTATCCAAAACTGCCTGCAGCTGATGTCTGACCTGATGAATAGCATAAAATAAACGTTGAATTATTAACATGCTTGCTTCCCGGAATCCTTTTCCCTGTCAAGTCTGTGTAGACCTATCATAACTGCATTGACTGCCTGTAGTCCTTGAGCACCATCTCTAATATTGATTTCTTGAAAACTGGCATAGTCTTTTTGCATGTTAGGTTTAACATTCTTATTGCTAAAATCGCCCTTTGAATTTTTGCAGGTATATTTCAACATGTGTTATAATACTTGCATAGTGGCAAAACTAAAACAATTATTGCCTCAATAGATACATTTGAAACTTAAGCATTGAAATATATGGTAAATGGGAAGAGTTTAAACTGTATTGATTAAAAGTGAGTCAAACTGATTTATTGTCAAACTGAAGTTGCAGTACTAATTGGACAAAACTATTTGAGTATTTAAGCTTGCAAGTTGCCAAATGGCTGCTTCTTGCCGAGTGCTCCTCTGTTTAGATGACAAGTGAAGCAGTTCAGATAGCCTCAATGCAGATACCTGAAAAAGATTCCATGTGTCCAGGCAACGATACTGGAGACTGCTGCCAGAAAAAAGGTAACGGAAATTTGCTTCACTCTGCAGTTGCTAGAGATAGTAATTTTTAAATTAAACCTCAGATTTTTTTCTTAGAAAGCTTCTTTAACATGTAGGAAAAGTAGTGTGTGCTATAAAAATGCAGGGGGGAGTACTGTGTTCTCTTAAGTGATATGAAAAGCCATCTGTGATCTGAAGTGTAACTTTCTGTAACATACTGTGGATGGAATAGTACATACTGTGTGATTACAGCTATATTGATCCTGCTACAGCATGGGAGTAAATTATTACATGTGATGTAGAATCAGCTGCTTCTCTTAAGCGTTTGTTTATAACTGAATTCTTAAAAATGCTTTATGTTCCTCATTTGAAATGATCGGTTTAACTGTTGAATTAGGAAGGTGATCAGTCTGTTTTAACAATGAGAGTAACTTTCTAGGCAGATAAAAAATTAAAAATACCTTAATTTTTAAGTGCATTTAAGTGCTGAGTCTCTTAACGCTAATACAATTCTGTTACTGAAATAACTTTGCTAATAGGTATGAAAAATTTCTTAGCATGGAATAGGCTAAGGAAAAAATTCCAGGTTCTAAAACTGCAAGTGAGGTATAAAAATAACTATGTATGTTAACGATTCCTATTTGGAGGCTTCAGTTTCTGTATTTATTTGATTTTAGTTCTTTTGCAAGATTAAGTGTATGTGTAGGCTGTTAGTTGACATAACAGATGTTTGGATTCTCTCTTTCCAAGCTGTGTGCTTTGTAGTAAGCATTGGAATATCTATAGCATAGTAAGTGTTAATATTTGTGCTTGATGATACTGACTTGAATGTTCTGGTGATTTTGTTATGGTGTTGAATGACCTCTTTTTTTTTTTTACATTTAATTTGTCCTTTTGTGCATAAGCCTACAAGTGGTAGTGTGACCAAAAAAGCCACAAATAGATGATCCAAGTGGCAGAGAATTTATTCTTCCTGTAACTGTATGCACAGGAACATCAGCAGTGTTCAATCTTTGTCTGCTATGATGGCTCACAGTTCATTTGTATTTGAAGACTTACCCTCAGAAGCTGAGGGAAGAATAAGGACATCACTTGCACTACTCTTGGAGAGAGGGCAAGTCTTCCCTCTAACTGTCAGTACTGTATATAAAGAAAGTAAAAGCCAGTCAAGATCCCTTATAAATTTCTTACAAGTTGATTTCTGTCATTGCCAAACACATCAACATTAGTGAATTCTTGCTGTATTTTCTTTTGCTGGTGCTAAGTGAACTGTTGTTATTTTGTGATCTTGCTCATTTCTCACTCCACTTTGTGGAGTTTAAAGTCTTCCTAGATTTTAGGTATACCTGTAGTCCCAGTTAAGATTGTGTGTATTATATGTGTAAGATGGGAAGAATGGGATTTGTTGTTGTGTGTGTAGTTGTGATGGCTTAATTCCCCTGATAGACCAATAGGATGCTATTGCACCTTTGAGAATTCTCTGTGGAATATTTGCTTCAAATACGAGATCTGTGTAGAAAGACGTGCTGTAGAAACAGGGTTTGAACATTTTCTGGCAGGTGCAGCAAGAATATAAGATGTAGTATTGAAGATAAATAACTCCTTATTGCTTCAGTGGTTATAGTAGCCAGATTTCATTCAAAAGCTTACTTGTTCTCGAGGCTTTGCTAGCCACTGAATTAGAATGAGATTCTCCACCCAGATAAAAGTTTGCATTTGGGAACTCCACCTGTTAGCTAGCTTAAAAAATCACCCAAGACCGTTCATTGACAAATAAATCACGAAAGTCTTCTGCAGAGAATTGATTCTTCCACTTTGTGAGCATTTCTTGTGAGAGACTTGCGATGGTATTACTCCTTTGAAAGCTGTCAGGCTTCCTAACTGTATCCTACAGCTAAAGCATCTTAAAATTTTGGAGCTCAGTCAACTTTTGTACCCTATCAATAAAACAAGACAACTATGTCACATCTTCTGTACCTCCTTATCCTACAGTATTTTGAAGTCTGTAACAGTGGGGTTTCTTTATTATCTGAATGCACACACTTGCTACAGAATTGACTGAAATCTGTTGCTTTCTCCAATTTTTGCCAAGAACTGCTTCTGTAAGAGTTCTTTATGGTCTTAAGAAGTTTTCTTGAACGACTTAACAAGAAAGGGCTAAGCCATTTCTATTTCGTAATCAACGGAGGAAGTTCTTATTCCGAAGTTTACTTCAGAATTTGAGTAATGTTGTGGTTTACTAACACCTTGCTTTTGTGCTGGGGAAAAGAACATCCAGAGTCTGGCATACCTTTTTATACTGCTATGGTAGCTAGAGTGGGTGAGACATTTTGCTTCTGTGTTAAGTGAGGTGCGGTTTAGGGACATGCTGTTTTAGCCCAGGGGAATTCTGAATAGATGTGCTTTGTAGTGTTATTGGATGACAAGTGTGGTGAATTCTTTCTCGGAACGTTTGACCAGTGCTCAGGCTGTGATTTCTGCCTGTTTGAGCAGAGGGATATTTGCAAAGTCTCAGTAATCTACCCGGAGTGACTGTATTTTTTTCAACATTGACTTGATGGCCAGATGTTCACAGAGGCAACAAATGGGTGGATAGTTTCAAACTGGCTCATTGGCTATTGCTGCCTATCAACTTAACTAACAAGATGATAATAAATTTACCTCATGAGTATACACTATAAGAATGCGTTCAAAAGATAACAGCTTCAGTAAATATGATTCTTACGTTGCCTGTGCAAATCACTGTGCTGTACCTGAGCTGGAGTTTTGAATCCCTGTCAGGAAGATGGATGCTTGCAGACTCCAGCCTTTGCAATTTAAAACAACAACAAAAAAAAAACCCCCCCCCCCCCCCAAAAAAACCGCCTTAAATCCAGGCAGAATAAGAACACATCTGTCTGCTGCTCCTGAGTGCTGTGGATGGCATAATGCATGACTAGGACTTACACTATATCCATAATGCAGGATATGGTAACGGCTATTAAAGACTTCCACAAGCTCTTCTCTAGAAAGTCCTAACAGCCCCAATAAGCATGCTTCGTCAAGGTAAAACCACCCTACTTAGAATTCTTTGTAGTTTTGAAATTTTTTTAAAAGAACGCTAGTGTATAAATGTAACACATTTTTAACTCTTGAAGATCATCTCTCTTCTTTGTTCTGATAAAAATCAAATACTTGAAAATGAAGTCTTATACTTGGATATTTTTACTGAAGCACGTTAGGTGGCTTTTTCTTCAGTGTTCCTGAAACTGGATGTTTGA
This sequence comes from Chauna torquata, assembly GCA_013399475.1. Lineage (NCBI taxonomy): Eukaryota > Metazoa > Chordata > Aves > Anseriformes > Anhimidae > Chauna > Chauna torquata. The sequence continues at coordinate 110,259 of VXAL01014421.1, read as the reverse complement.
AAAGCTGTCCAATTTAACTGATTGAGAGACGATTTGATATTTCTGTGCTTGAATTACGCTGCTCATAGCTGAAACATGTGAACTCATGGATTATAGGAGAACAGAGAAGTAAGTGCTTGCTAGTGGTCTCCCAGTAGGCAAGTGTGGATTGTATACATGTATTCACAATTCTAGTAAGGCTGGCTTTCAGTGTTTCTTCATCTTCTGCTTGTATAATTCAACAGAGATGGAGTTGCTCGTTGACTAGATGAACAGTCTCTGCTTCAGGCGTTCAGTTATACCAGCATAACTATCTATGCAGCTGAGTAACAGGGATTAATGAGGAAACAGGAACGAGCTGCTGAGAGCAAATATTGCATAAGCTGTTACTGCTGCCAAGAAATCTACATAGCCGTAATGTGAATTTAGTGATCTAAAACTTACCCAAGTGAGAATTACAGAGAATTTAGGAATCCAAGGTGTGCATTACAGATATGTGTCAAAGATAGGTCTGCAGAAAAAAAGCTTTTGTAACTGTTTTCTAGATGTGTCAAAAGCCAGGTTTCTGATAGTGTAAGTGAAGCCCACCATTTGTGGAGTGATATTTAAAAGTGTGGACCTAACTAGAATGCTAAACCCATAGTATTATTGAACTTCAGACTGCTGTAAAATATTATGCTAATAACATGTTCCCGTTGGAAATTCAGACTTGAATAGTCCAACTGATTAACTTGCTATTAAAACTTTGCCAAATTCAAACTGCTGATATAAATATTCACCAGAATCCCAAGTAAATTTATTTCAAGACATTTAGCATTGCAAGAAACCTAAGATTTTACTTCTAAAATGCAGTGAGAAGATACCACTGTACTTTTGGCAAAACCTGGATATTAGTTTAACTGCTTCAGAAAGGATAAAGCACTCAACTTGCTTCTTAGAGGTTTTAGTTTCAAACTCTTGTTCATTCTCTTTCATTTAGGTGTTGTAATAATTAACATCTTAATGCAGATTTAGCATTTGGGGGAGGGGATCAAGTCTTTGCTCAGTTTTGGTTGATTCACAATATTGTTGTATAAAACCAGGAATCAGCAAATGCAGAGAAAACTCAATATTCTTGTGTTATAAAGGATGACCAACTTACTCTTTAAGGTGAAAGTTGTACACTGCCTCAAGTAGTTACGCAGATGTTAATTTCTGTTTTTTTGTTTGGGCTTTGTCATATATGTAGGTTAATGAAGAACAACTGCATGAACTTGCACAGCTCGTGCACTCCCTTGGTATATGCTCTTATTTTACTGTAAAATCAGGTAACCTAATGCCTGTGTGAGGAGGGTGATGCTATCTTACATTTACTATATATTGGCAACACGCAGCTGGGAAGTTGCAGTATGCTAGCTAACCTGCAGTAAGCTTACAGTATTGCTCTTTCCCTTCTCCTCCTAGTGTCTTCTACTTTAAAATCCTTCACTGACTTCTGCATGACCCACAATTCGGAGGGATCATACCAGCAGTAGTAGTATTTTGCTGTCATAGTCAAATATGGTACATTAGAATTTTACCTTGTTTTTGTTGATGCTTAGGAAGTGGGTTGGTTGGTTTGTTGCAAAGCAGCAATGATGTGGCTATCCTTAAAAGATCAGAGTTGTAGCTGGTTGTGGAACAGAATAAGAAGTGTATATCTGGTGCTTCTCTGACCAGTCTGGCAACTTGCGAAGGACTGGATGGTGTAGTGGTTTTTGCTTGTTTTAACACTAGGATTCAGCTTAAGGATCATTACTGCTTTGCCATCAAGGTTATTTGAATATGCTAGTCTTTCTGATAATTAAATACATGTGATGCCTACCCTTCTGTAAAGTAACATGATAGGATTCTTCAAATTTCTCAAGATTCTCGCCTGCTTAATTTTTTTTGTGCTTATTGCAACTAAATGTTGGTTTTAGTTCTTTAGCAGTGATTTAGTTGCGGTGGCTTTGGCTGTGTAGTCTTTCCCTTCTGAAGAAAACACTACAAACGTGGTGAAATTGAAATACTTTTAGCCAAGGGATGTTTTAGTTGCACTCAATTAAAAACTATGCTACTGTAGGGTACTGGTATCTTAGTAGCAAAATTGGTAGAAAATTACTGAACTAACTTAGCCGTACTCAAATGAATATTTAGATGCCCCAAACATTCAAGGAGCTCATACAAAATGCTTAATACATCTTGTAATTCTCTTAAGCCTTTAATGGGAAGCATTCATCTTTATTCTTGTGATGTAGCTTATGATTGGCAATCTAGGTAAAACCATTTCATTTGTGTATATGTGCATTTTCTGCACTCAAGTTACTGGGGCTTTGATATAACAGCTTGTTACCCAAAGCTGTACCATGAATCTAAGTGTCTCCATATGGGGCGGGGGGGGAACAACAACAACAACTGTGCGGCTTATTTGGAGAGGCAAGAGTCACTACTGTGCAGAAGTAAGTTGGAGTAATGTTCCCTCTTTGTGCAGTGTTCAGTGATGGAGAGTATCTCAAGGTATTTTTGTCTTTTTCGAAACACTGAATACCCATATTCCACACTTCTGTTATTCTACCCACATGAATTCTTGGGGAGCGTGTTCTGGGGTAAGATGCTCTTAGCTCAAAATGTCTCCTTGAATCCGCCATGATGTAAGCGACCTGTCTCCAGGCTAGGAGTCACCCTGTCTGATGAATATTCTCACATCCTCTGTAGAGTAGAAGAATTTGGGAGAGGTCAAGCCTTTTGCTTCTGGGAAGCATAATGCTTGTCTTCCGGTCTGCTTCTGTGAGTCAGCCGCTTCCAGAGGCTACTGGAGTAGCATCAGAAGAACTGAGACTCTGAGCACTTCATCATGCAAGCGCCCTGTAGCCTCACAGTTAAGGCGATCTTCTGGAGGTGGGAGACACTGTGTGAAGGGAGTTGCGGTTCTGCGTTCATGCCCCAATCACTGGTGTACGTAAGAAGAGGGAGTTATGCTGTTTTCTGCAGCTTTGTGAATCTGCCCTTTTTGTGCTTTTGCTTTTGTTTGTTTTTCTGAAGTTCTCAGGTATAGAAACAGCTTTTCTTTTAACTGATGAACTTCGTCTTTGGGGGGGAAGGCTTTTGCCATGTAGTTCAGTACCGTAACTTAGGTTATTTTCTGTCTAGTTCTTTCAATATACTTCTTCAGAGTTCATTAATGATTTAGTGGATGCTGCTCAAGATAGTTTCCAAATACTCTGAGCAAATCCAAATCGGCAGCAGCTGCTGGTTCTGCATTTCTGGCACTTGCATGAAATGCATCTTCTGAGCTGGACTGGCAGAAAATAATTGACTTTTTCTGGCTTACTTTGATTCATTGAACCATCCATCTCCTGTTGTGGTGCCTAAGAGAGAATGATGGGGAAAACACAAGGGCTTGCAGCCGTGTGATGTTACGTGCATAACACTAACTGAGCCCTTACAATTCTTCTACAAACAGTGGCAAAGTATTTCTTCTTCATGAGAACCAAGAAAACACGGATGCTTTTTTGATGGTTGAAAAACACTAGTTACTGTTCTGAAGAGGCAAAGTGAAGAACATAGCTACGACAACATTTCATTACAGTCAGTGGCCTTAAAGTCTGCAGTATGTCCCCTTTATGCCTCATTCAGCTCATCAGAGCTGACTAGGCTTTCAGAATGTGCTGTAATCAGTTTAAAATCATCAGTGTTACAATAAGGTTTGTATTTCCCTCATGCCCCAGACAAAGCTGGCTGTTATCCAGAATTCTTCCCATGATAGTTCCTTCTACCAGTGTACTGTCATGGTAACTTTTGTAAGGTGCAGTGGTTTGTGAGATTAAATATGTAGTCTCTGATCCATGAAGGAATTTGGGCATTTGCATCCTGTTCAAAATAATGGGATTTAGATACCTAGATGCTTGTTTAGATATGTATGTTTGAATTGTTAGTAACCTACTACTTTTGCATTTTAAGCTGGATTTGTGATCAATTTTACTGAAACTACTTTTAAAGCTATATTATAATTGTTATTTCAGAGGAGTTGTAATACTTGAAAAGAAAAGCAGTAAGTTTCTGTTGCAAAACTCCTATGCATTTTTACATCTAAGCAAGCAGAGGTAGAGTTTACAAATTATGTATGCAGCACTTAGTGGATTTCAGTCTTGTCAAACACTGTGTGTAAGCAGGTGAATAAAATTAACTGAATAGCACTTGTTAGCAGGTGTGCACAAGCTGTTCCTCCTGTAATTGAATTTAGGAACTTGAATGCCAGGGAATAGGGTAGATGACTTTTTAAGTGCTAGCCTGTGCTGGTGAAGGAAATTGGAGGGAAAAATCTGATTGATTTTTTTTTTGTTAGCATGAATCTTTATGCTGTTTAGAGAGTGTATTGAAAGGTCTTTTGACATCCAAGCATAGCTTTAGTTCAAACACTTCTGTTTTTCAGGAATGCAGCTTTTTCCTAAACTCATGTACAAATCTGTTGTATACCGTCCGGAGTAGCTAACTACTTTCTTTGTTTCTTTCTAGGAAATACCAAAATAAAGCAGATGTTGTGTCCTGTGCTGTTATCTCAAGGTTTTGCAAGTCATTCTGTTATGTGCTTCTTGGCAGCAGGAATGTAAACTAATTCTTTCAGCACTGAACTAGAACCTTGACAAGGTTGTGATTACAGGTAAGAACAAATTCTGCCTCTTGGAAACTTGTGGGAAGGTATAATCACTTTGACTGTGTTTTAATTTGCAATTTGTAATTGACTAAGACTTTCTCATAAACTTGAGAACAGATGGGATAAAAGGATGTGTTTTTTCTTAATTGCATTTGAATTTTGCTTAATCTTATTTTAAATAGGGAGAAAATATAACGAAGTGTAGCTTCTCTCTGCTACAGTACAAATAATTATTGTTAATAATTACTGTTAATAAATGGAAAAAATGTAGTTTTTCAACACCCAAATGCATGCTGACCCAGATTTTGAGGAAGCTATTTTCTCACACAAAAGATAGTATAGTCAGTTATGAAGTGTTTTGTCACTGTGAGCTGAAGTCAGCTTACCGTCTGTGTGTGGCCTTTCTTCCCCTCAAGGATTGTACTTCCTTAAATGAGCTAATAGTAAGAGCACTGCTTAAGTTACCCTTTTTAATCAGTTACGGAACATCTCTAAATTGTTGTTACAAGTCCGCTGTAGCTTCAACTCTTGAATGACCTTTTCAGGGGGAAAGGTTGATGTCTTCTTCCAGGTTAGTGAAAATGTTTTGGCTGCTGGTTTTCTATCCTAACTTTATCTGACAGGCTGAAGAGTAATAGTGGCTGAGTAGTGGCACGAGTTATCACCATCTTCTCAACCTGTTTGTGAGAACTAAAAATCTATATTCTTTTACTCTGCTTTCTTTTTAAAAAGTGATAAATTGGTACAAAACTGTATTACAACACAGAAAACACCACAAATTTGTCATAGAAACTGCATGTTTTGTTTTTCTGAATGATTTACTTCTGTTTTTAAACAGGGAGTGTGTGTTTTGAAGACTATCCATGAAATTGCTTTATTGCACATACTGAATCTGCAGAATTATGATGAAGTTAAAGCCTTCTAGTCTTGATTTCACATTTTGGTGTCTTTGACAGGATGAGTTGCTTGCCTTAGAGTTGTGTGCCTTAGGCTGTACTTATCAAGAGTGGCGGGAGCAGAGTCTGGAATGTTGATATTGAGCAGTCTAATATGTCTTACTCTGAGTTCGGATGATGCATAGGTCAGTGACAGGTTTGTGCCAGGGAGGTGGCATTTATTGTTCTGCTATAATGAAAGAAAGGTTCAAATGTTTTTTTGTTTTGTTTTAGATGTGGTTGGAGGTTGGTTTTTTATACAAACATTGAATCAATACAGCAGTATTTAATTTGCAGCGATGTAACAAGCTGAAAAAAAGGCACAACTCTTCTTACACTGTCATGGACTTTTTTTTTTTTTTGCTCGAATCAACCTTTAGCACTCATCTAGCCCAACCCTTTTGTTTTCCTCAGATTTGTGTGTGTGAATCAACAAGTCACCCCTCAATTAAGTAAATAAATGGTTTAGTGCTTTACTGTGGTTCTGCAGACCTGCTGCAGGGCAGTTACTCTGGTCTTTCAGAGCTGGTTAGGAACAATTAATTGATGATACGCATTAGGTATTCATTTCTGCCTTATACTCACAAAAATGTGTCTGAAGCTTATACTAAATAAATGTTGAAAAAGATGAGAAGTATTAAATGCATAAATTTAGGATAAGGAAGAAATCATTTTTAGTGACATACTGCTTTGTGCTAATGAGTTTTTTTAAAAAAAAAACCTTCGATTTTGATACCCATTGTGTATTGGCTAAATGGTGGCTTTCCAAAATTCTAGGTGCTATTTCTATAATAAAAATCTGGCTGGTGGTAGTTTGATTGAGAAGGTGCAAAGTAAATTCAACTCATAAAATAGCTGGTCTTTTATGGATTTTAGAGGAAGAAAAAAAAGATTCAGTGTAGAAGTAACTATAAACTTTATTTAGGAAGGATCATTTTTATACTAGGTCAATGCTTTGTAGTATCCAAATGCTACGCATGTACCTCTGTTTTGAGTAGTCCAGTAAAGATGGGAGAACATGCTTATTGTCTACAGGATGTATGAGCCAATATAGGCAAGCAAAAGGAATTTCAGTTAATATTGTGGTATATAAATCTTCATAGTGAATGTACCATAGTATGGTCAGTAGGAAAAACAAGTACAGTGCAGTCCACTGGGTGGTATAATAAAACCACACCTTGTTGCAGAGTTCGAGTTACGGACAAAATGTGACTTCAGAGTTGATGAGTTTGACTTGGTAATATCTGATTTAACCAAGTAGACCCGTTTCACTCAGGTGCGTGTATACCAAACTCCTACTTCAGGATGGCACAAGGACATGAATACTGGTTTGCACAGACCTAGCTTGTCTTTTAGAGACTTGAGCCTTCACTGTTCACATGGAGGTGATAGAAGCAACAGTGTGTTTGCTTTGCGCTGTCTGGGCCTGGTGTTGTTGTACTTGGTGAACCAGCCTGGGTATTTATATCTTACATGTCACTTTTCATATGGTTAATCTCTAACTCAAAACTGGAGTTTCCTAGACTGGGATTCAGTTTCCTAGACTTCATAACGTTTGGAGGAAGTCTTGATAAAGAAAATCTGAAATTATTACCTGGAAAACTAAGATGAGTGACATTAAATGAAGAAATTTACTACTCGAGAATATTTCTTACTGAGAATGACATCTGCATTCCTTTTCTTGGGTAAGACTGTAGCTGAGGTGCCAATATGAACTAAGGGCTGCTGGATGTCAGAAATCACACTAGCAATCACAGAATTACATGTAGCTAACTAGGAAGAATGCTGTATACTTTAAGTTTTCATTTGATCACAAAACTTTATGAATTTGACCTCTGCAGTTTGTGTAATGGTGGTGATGTGTGTACTGATGAAGGCTTGGTGACTGTAAAACGTACATTGGCTTTGTACTATTCACTGTGATTGCAAAGGTAGATTCAGGGTCCACTTTAAAGTTTCTTGTTTCAAGACACCCACTCACCTTGGGTGTCTGAGATATGATCTCTAACTTTGCACCTACCAGACTACATTCTAGAAAAGTAAGAAGCCACAGTATAAAAGCGTGGAACTAATCCATGAGAGACAGGCAGTTGTCACATAGACTGATCTTGAAGATCTGCAGTTATGTGGCTTCATCCATGTTTTAATGGGGTGTTCATGCATGTTTTAATAAGGTGCAAGAAAGCAGAATATGGAATGAACTTTTGACACATTCGTCACTTTGCATGGTATATTCACTTAGTATGCTATGAGTGCATATTGGATAGTTCTTTAAAGTGCCTGCACAGGTGTTTTTGTGTAGTTTTACTTCATACCAGTCTTTAAACTTAGATTCTCAATAGCTACAAAATTACATGGGATAGAGCATAATTTAAATTGGTTTTGAGTTACAAATGCTATGACAGTGACTTCTAGAGGTAGTCACCTTTCCTTACCCTGTGACTTGATGACAAGTCAAGGGGCAAATTAAGGTTTGTGTATTAAAATTTCAGTAACAATTTGCCTACTGTAAATTTATGTAGTGCCAGCATTTTTTTTAAGGTCAGTAAGTCAAAATTTTCTGGGATAAGAAATAGAGATCTTTAAAGGTGATTTCACTCATCAAATGAACTTGTATTTACCTGCTTAGTATAACCTTGTATTTACTTAAAATAATCTGTCATTCTGTATTTCTTGTGTAAATTGAGGGATACTGTGAACCTTTATGAATGTCAAAACAATCTATGGGGTGTGTGTGTGTTTGTATAGACACATGTAATGTGTACAGTCTGTGTATGTCTCTGCCTCTCACACTAGAGGCAGGAGCTTTTTTTTAACCAAGGCTAGTTTAGATCTTTTTACTTAAACCAGAAAAATTGCTTCTTCCTGCACTTTCATTAAGCTTTGAAGTTGTCACAAGTATTGTGATCATTTGTCTGTCACTTGCATCTTTAATATCTAGTGAGGCATTCATGTCTGTGGAAACATTTAAAAAATTTTTTTTATAGCAGGAGCACGTGTGTTTTGTAACAGGAGACTCTGGCACTATTTCTTTTCCACCACACTGGCTTATTAAAAATGGCTGGACTGTTGAGTGAATCCTTCTGAGGAGGAGATACTTTACAGTACACTCTTACGACCTAAGCCTGAAAGATTGATGTTTGACCCATTCTCTTTATATGAAAAGACCCATTATTGCCTTTGGGACTGTTGGCCATCAACGTATTGGTTCTTTTTGGAACTGTCATGTGATCCAAAAGTTATTTTATAGTATCTACAAAAACTTTGGTGTGGCTTTTAGATTACATAATTACATTCTTGCCTTCATTGGCAACTAGCAAGTAAATATTATTTCTGCCTGTTAAATATTGATCTATATGGGAAGGAGCATGCTTTTCCTTTAAGGTAGCTTCCTATTTCCCCTTTATGATACAGTGGAAAATGAACTCATCATGGATATTCTGGAGCTGAGCAAGCACTCTTTACCATTTTATAAGTATATCTCGAAGAAAATCAGAGGGTGTGGTTGTTATTCTTTTAAATAGAGAAACTCAAACTTGTTCACACACCTGATTTTTAAGACGATTTATTTTAGGGCTGATATAATGGGACTAAAAGTATTCAGTGTGTAGCTGTGGGGAAATGGATACTGATCACAAATTTTTGAGTGTCAGAGGATGTAGTTTTCGGCTTTACACTTTATACTTTCATACCTCAAAAGTGTGGATTACTTTGGTTTCCTAGGCCTCAATTATTGCTTGTGTTCCCTGTATATAAGATAAGGACCTCATGTAAGATTTGCATCAGGTAGGAAACATTTGAGAAGAATACATGTTTGGACTTCAGAAAAGTAAGTCTTGGGTTAGGTTTTTGCCCTGGGAAAGGGATGTCAGCTTTTGCTAGAGACTGGCAGCATTGAACTTGCTTGGAAATGGCTTAGCTATTGATTTAAAAGTAGAGATGAAGAGTGTAAAGTAGAGTACTACAGTTACTGCTCTAGCAGCATATTGCTGAGATTCCTCTGAAGGCCTTCCAAAAGCTACTGTTGGTAACTGTTGGTACTTACCAGGTGATTTTTTGTTTGTATTTTTTCCTTCCCAGAAGTGAGAAAACTACTGCAAGAAGGGAATCCTAGGTTTCCATTCTTGATCTGAAGAATATATGCTGTTTTAAAGAACTTAGTTACTGTTTCTTTCTTCCATGCTCACTAAAACTGTTTGACTTTTTCAGCTCATCTTCAAACCAGTTGCTGCTTTATATAGCCTACATAATATGCATAGTGATAGAAAGATTTCTTTTACATGTGTCTGGTGTTGTCTTTAGGACCAGCCATAAGCTGATACCTAAACTTACTGTTTTCTTACTGACTGTAAGTCTGTCTCTACTTCCTTCGTTAAAGATTTGTATTCTAAATATCATATTTAATATTACTAAAAATCATGAATAGGAAGATCTTTTTCAGTTTCTTACTCCTTCTGAGCTGTAAGAACTGAAGCTGCTCATGAAATAAGTAAAGCAATGACGTGGAACACATGCTTTTGTTATTGTTTTTTATTATACATTATGAATATATATGTACATATGTAATACAACATTTAATACGGAGGTCATAGGCTTCTGCAATTCGATGAGTTTTGATCTTTACGCAGTCATGAGATTCCTTCCTTCGTTCTTTGCTGTCCCAGATAATAAGAAGTCAGTAGATAGTGACTACAGAGGTAAAGATTAAAGATAACACTTGAGGTTTCTTGTTTGTGGAATTCTTTTCATAGTATCATAATATTGAATGGACTGGGAAGGTGGGGCAGTTGGGGGTGGAGTGTAGGTGTTTGAAAGGCCCTAATGACTTACATTGCTAAAAGTATGGGAAATATTTTGAGAACATTAGCTGCTAGTTTGAAGTCATTCTTGCTTTTGGTATTGATGTGCAAGTTACTATCAATTGAAGTGAACGGTACTCTTGGTCTTGCTTTATAAAAGTCTAGTTTGAGGACTACTTTCATGTTTATGTAGAATAAAAACAAATTGGCAACAACTTTGAGTGTGTTCTCATAATTTGTTTTTACTGTAGATTCTGCAGCTAGAGATGGGTACCTTGTACATGGAATGCTCATTTTGGAGCACATACAAGGCTTAGAATATTTTTTCTAGTGTCACACAATTCTTTTTTTTAGTGTCTGCTCTAGACAATTTACTAAGTACAAGACTTGTGTTATAACATCAGACTTCCTGATAGCAGAATATTGGTACATAATCAACTATTATACAATTATAGAGTTCCTTAATAGTTGTGGGTGATCAAAAATCATGGTAGTGTCTCAGAGCCAAACTAGAGGTAGATATTTGCACGGTGTTAGAATTTATACTGTCCATGCAAAACGTCAATTTCTGGCTGATTGCTAAAGAAATCTTCCTCTAGCAAATCTGTCTAGACCTGGAATCTGATTGAGATACGGAATAAAACAACACCAAAGGCTCTTCAGAATGGATCATTTAAAGGCTTGTAGTTAGCTCTTATGTTCAAGTACCATGTTATTCTGTCTGAATTCTGGCATTTTTCAGTTGATCTGACTTATCCCACTGAGCTGAATATC
>VXAL01014421.1:63726-93791 GCA_013399475.1 Chauna torquata | reverse complement strand
TCAAACTGTTGCTTCTAATTTAAAATCTTTTTAGCACTGTTTTTGGTTTATTTGAATATCTAAGAGACCCACTGGCTTTTCAATATGCTGTAATGGATACTTAAAGGACTGATTGGATGTAAGTAGGACTAAGTATGAATGAGAAGTAATCCTGCACTGTAGGTCTGAGGGGATTGGGAAAATCCTGAGTGTATGTATTTAAAAGAAAAAAAAAAAAAGAAATTCAGTATAAAATGCAACAAATGACTTGCAAATGTCATGTTGCCACTGCAACTGAATTACTGTGGACAGCTATCAGTTTTGCCACTTAGGTTTGAAGTCTTTTGATACTAACTTTAATGCTATAAAGGACATTTCTTGTAGATATTTAATTTTTCATCCACGTGAAACATCTGTGCTCATGTTCTTTGTCTGGATGTGTTTTTATTACAGTCTTATGTAACCAAACGAGGTAGAATTTTTTTTCCTGTTTCTGTCCAAGTAATCTAAGTAGTTGGTGTAACTCATGTAACAAACCTTAACCTTTAAAAATCTGTAAGAAGGCCTTCAGACCATGACACAGTTCTCTCTGAATGTGCTGGCACTGTGTATGGTGTGGTGTCTTGCCCCTACTCCCCTTCCTGTTTAAATGGGATCTAAATTGAAATGGCTTGCATATTTGTCGTTTCTTTAGAGATTAGTGAGAGCTAATGGTCACTTCAAATGTGAACTCTAGGCACGTTTCCTCAGAACTTGGCTTACATCCCGGGCTTCCTAGATGACTCTAGTTAAGATAAATAACTATTATCTTCCTGTGTCTGAGTAGAGTACGTGAACTGTTAATAGGCTCTGGGAGAGAGTCAGGAACAGTTACCTTCACTGTCAGCAGTTAGGTGTACACACAGTGGTTACGGAGTTAGTATTCCCACTTCTTGGTGGCTCCTCTTGATTGGCAAATAAGTGAAAAGTATGTAGAACTACAGCGTATTTTATTGCTTTTGTAAGTGAATGTTAAGAAGATTAATAGGCTGTCAAATAACTTCTGGTCAGATTGACTGGATTAACTGAAAATGATGTAAGAAGCACTATTTGCTAGTAACAGTGCAATATTGTAGCATAATTGAGTTACTGCTCTAACCTATCAAAATAACTTCTTAGCAGAAATGTATTTTACCTTTGTCATCATATTTAACAAATATTACACACACCAAAAAAGGTGGAGAGTTTGGAATCTGAGCTGATGCAGAGCCATTCTGAATGTAACTTGAAATGATTGCTAAGCTTAAATATTCAACAGAAATAAGTTGCTTCAAAGACTGGATTTCTGTTGCTTTGTCTATTCTTAATTTTTCCTACATGAGTTCCCTGTGTCATTCTGTGTTCAGTGAATTGGACGGAGTGCAAGACCTTTAAATGTCAAGTATTTAGCAAGGAATGAGTGTTAGCATATTTGAGGAAATTCTGTGAAGAGCCACAGAGAAGAAAGGAAACAACTCTGAATGATTTGAAATAGTTACCCCGTCTTCTCCAACAATTTTTTGTATTCTTCATAAATTCTGTGAAATTGACATTTTAACACAGGCTCCTTAATAGAAACAATTATTGAACTGCAGTTTTTACATTACGTTTGTGCCTCGAGTATTGTTAGTTCAGAAGTGATACAGAGAACTAAGCAGCATATTGGAGAATCATTTAGAAAAAGGTTGGATTCTTAAATAAGAAGGTAGTCTTATTTACAGGTTTACATAGCTGAAATGTTTTTCATATTGAAAAAAAAAGGAGGGTGGGAGGTCTAAAGTATTAAGATAGTAAGGAAAAAATTGAAAGGTAGGAACATCTTTTGAGTTCCATCAATGGTATTTGTTCCTCATGAATGTACGCTGTTCAACATGGAATATTTTTCTGTTCTTTTGTGAACCTTAGATTTACAGCTGACTGGACTATTGCATCAAACCTCAAAGACAACAGGTTGTTCACTGTTCTGTTTAGGCATTTTAAGGTTTGGCTTGGAGAAGGGCATTGTTTGAGGCATGCTTTTGTTTTTGTTTTAGTATCTGTGCTTAAAAGCAGCTTAATACTTGCTCATGTAATTTTTATAGTTTGTTTTTATACGTTTTATACATTATACCAGTTGGACCTGGTAGAGAAAAGTGGATGCTTTCCTATGTCATAATCTTACAGCTAGAGATCAGAGGAGATGCTGAAATGTAAAAAGCGGTTGTAGTGCTGTCTGGTTGGGGACTTAATACAGATTTTTCCCAGAATTTGATATAAAACTGGAATAAATTTTGGTTGGAGTCTTCAAAATGCTAATCTCTGAGTTAAGTGAACTTTTAGTGAAAATTATTTTAGGAGTTACATAGTAGACTTGCTTTGTAGTGGACTTTATTATCATACATGCAAATCCATGAATGATAATATCAGGAAATGATTCTTCAAGTGTCTGAATTATATTAGCAATACAGAGAAAAGTTTCTACAGTTATGTTTTGTATATTGAGGGAAAAAAATTGCAAGCTTATTCTTAACATCATTGGGAAAGTGAAAACCTTGTAAATGCATATATCTGATTCTTAAAATGTTTGGTTTCTTTCTATAGTGATCTTTGTAAAATAAATCTACGGTGTGCATGTGCCAACTAATGTGTAAAGGGAAAAGGTCACTCTTGGTCATTTGCTTTATTCTTAGATTTTTTTATTAAGAAGCTTTTTTTTTGAAATGGGTGGGAAATGTTTTGGTGAAATTATTCATCCTAATGCCGGAAAAAGAAAAAGGAGATTTCACCAGAATTCTTGACTGGACACCCTTTGAAAATGGAGAGAAGGTGCTCTTGGTTCAGTTCAAAGCTCCCAAGGAAGCGACTATACAGTATAAAGCAGAAGATTCCAGTACCAAGAAATATACAATAATTCTGAGTTGACTGCTTTAATTCCCTTTTAAGATGATACAGAAATCTTGTGCTTCCACTAACATTTAGCAATTGCTTAATTCTATAGCCTTAGTTCTTATTAATTCTTGCTAGTTGTCTACTTTTTCTTGCTTTTTGTATTCTTTTAGTATGTACAGAACCAGACATGCTGTTGGTATAGGAAGTGGTATATACATAAGGCATGTTTCCTATCAGATGCGACTCAGCAACATTTATGTTATAGTGACACCATCTACTTCTAACTAGGTAGAACTGCACAAAAGGACAAAATCTGTGAGAGGACTTGTGGCTGATTCTTGTGAATGTGTACGGAAGAAGTGATCAAAGTCCTAAGATTACACAATCAAATGCGCGTATTTAGCTGTAGTTGCCTTTGCAAGCTATGATTGATTCTTAATGTATGAATGTTAATATGCATAAAGTTTCATGGAAGGATGTTTAAGCACTTTTGGTAATACACCCAACTCATTCATTGCAGAGATTTTTGTGCTGCTGACTTAAGATTGCAGCTTAGAAGCGTAATTCCTTACTACTTACAGGGTAGTATAACTGTGCTGAAAGTTAGAATTGCCTTTTGTGGGCTTTCCTACAGATCTCCTGGATACAGACTGAGCAAGTGCCTTGGAAGCACTTGGTTTTCAGTACTCCAGAGAGAAGTCTGCTTATCACTTGTTTTGCAGATATTTGATAGACATCAAGAGAGATTTAAGTACCAGGAGACTAAGGGTGCAGTGTTTAAAGCAGGTCATGTGTTTTTCTACTAACTTCAGAAAGTTAAGTTGTAGCTTCTACTGACTTTAATTGTGGGCTCCAAATCAGGCATCCAGAAGTGGAAAATAATCGATTGTAACAACCTTAACCTATTTGTTTAGCTTTGGATAGTAGCCATGATACTGATCTAGATAAGAATTTTTGCTTGAGGCACAAAATAGAGGAATTAAGAAGAAAGAATTCTCTCAAATACTATGCAAAAAACTTGAGTCTCTACAGGAAATGGCACTTTATTCCTTAATTTAGTTGATTTTTAGAAAAATTTTAAAACTTTTTTTTACTTAAGAGTATGTGACACATTCATATTATTACAATTTTAGATAACTTAAGTGAACTGTTTTCTGCCGTGTTTGTAGTTAAGTGACTTGAGGCTGATGTCTGGAAGGTAGTAGTACTATGCCTATGTAAATATATATATATCTATCTATTTGCAAGTTAGTCTTACAACAGCTTTTAATAAGAACATGTGAAGATTGACTTCATAGTTTAGGCATTTCTTTTCCAAGGCAGAAGAACTTACTAGCACTGGACTTGTGTGATACATCTGCTTCAAAAATGGAATACCATATTATCAGTTATCTGTTGTGTCAATTCTGTATTCTGTTTTGATCGCTGGGCTGTTATATGTCTGTCTCTTTTGCTTGATGGTCCTAGTGTTTATGCACCAGAGATTCAGGACTTTGAGAATACAGGGTGTTACTCACAGAATATGACAGTGAATTCCTGGGAAGCATTGGCTTTATGGCATGTAACGTGTGAATATGTGCTGCAATGCAATGGGAAGGTAACTGAAACAGGCTCGCTCCTAGCTGTCACCTTTCTGGAAGAGAATAGGCTGCTGTCCCCAGGATATTTCATCTGGTTCACAGTCTACTTCAGGGTTTCTCAGAGAGAGAGAGAATGGCCAGTAACATAATGGAAAGGCAGGCTATGGATTTGGGTAGCTCTGTTCCACCATGCAAATATTGTTTACTTAAAACATGAAAAAAAGTTTTCCTGTTTTCCATGCAACTTTTTCATAATGTCTGTTAAAGTAATAGTGTCTTATATTTTACTGTCTTAAGGAATGGGTGGTGTTAATTCAGTAATCTAAGGACTTCCTCTGTTTTTAAAATAGAAATTATGGAAAAATCGGGTGAAGAAGGAATGCCTGATCTTGCGCATGTTATTCGTATTTTATCTGCGGAGAATATCCCTAATTTACCACCAGGAGGTGGTTTAGCTGGCAAGTGAGTACAGTACTAGTATTTCTTTTGCTGTTTAATTCATTGCAACAAATGCTTTTATTTAAATGTTCTAAAGCTTTCTCAGTGTAATAGCTATACTCAAGTCAATAAAAGTTGTTTTCTGTGTTTGAGGCTAATTTACCTTTTGCACTACATAATCACTTGTGTTACAGATCCCATTCCTGAAGGGTAAAGGAAAGAGATCATATTCTGGTACATAATGTACTAGTTTACTATTTCCATAGGGCCATTGAAAAGAAAAATATATTATATATTTATACATACTTATTCTTAGCTATTTGCTACTTTAGTTTGTTAAGGACTATCAATAATATAAATGGAATATCAAAATACATTTCAGTGAATTTTTCTGATGTCATGCTTCTTCCACAAACCAGTGTCCATTATAAGTTGGAGTCAATGTTTGTTTGCTTATTTTTCAACATAAAGTCCTGTCCTTTGAGTATATCTATATTTTCACTGCATGTACTTGTTAATGAGCACTGTCTGCTAGGATTTTTTTCTAGCCTTAAAGGTACGTGTACATTCTGGGCCTTTTTCTCCACTTGTGTGTGTTCCAGGCATTCAGAGGAGGTGTAGTGTGCTTATTCTTAGTCCCTCCCAGCTGCTGAATGAGTTAGTGTGTCTTGTCATCTTGCTCATTAACAACTACATTGTGTACTGCTTCAGTATTTCTTAATCTTTGCATATAGATTCTAATTCACTTGTTGTGGCCTAGGTCACTTTTTTTAATGGGCTTAGGTTCAGAATTTGCCTTCTGATGCCTTTCTACCCATCTTGGCTTTACAGTCTTGTGCTGCAGAAGATTGAGGAGAGGACTTCAGGAGGTGTACCTGCAGCTTCTTTTAAGAGAATATCATACTATTGATGAATTTTTCTTGACCTTCAAACTTATGACAAAGACAGGCAGTAACATATTTAGTTAACTTTACTTGCAGGATTGAGCTCCTGAATAGCAGCTTTGAGAAAGTATGACTGCACAACCCAAAGCCACCTACTCTGTAACTTAAAACTTCTGTCCTAACATGAGAATATTCTTAGTCTTGTGATCTTTATCCTGTGATGTTACCAAGATGGGAAGATTTCACGCTTTGTCCTTCTGTTTGAACTCTGAGACCTGGCTCAAACAGGTTGCAGAAGGAGCTTGTTTGTGGCTGACACACTTGTTTTTAGTAGTGGTAATAGTTTTTAGTATGAGAGAATTTTTTAGCTGGAAAATGCGATGCAATATCTCCTTGACTAGAACATGTTTGCAAATCTCAGGAACCAGCTGCCTCTGAAATAGCTCCACTTCTCTGGGCATCGTATACTTTCCTCAAGCGCCTCGCTTGTGTAGAAGCCAGAACAGGCTCATTCTTTGAGAGAGGAGATCAAAATGTGTCAGCTCTGCTGTGGTCACTTGGTTGTGGAGTACTATCCTTCAAAATTAAGCTTGCTCTTCAATGGCCATCATCTGGCCTGTCTCAGATTCCCCCTGTAACTTGAAATGCTGCAAAAATAAGTCATTTGTTGTTGGAGTGGGGGTGGGGGAAGGTCCTGAGCCACTGTGCTACTTGGGCATCAGTACTTCCATGCAACATCTTGCTGCTGAATTTTTCCATCACAGGAAAGTACAAAGAAATATACTGTACAAAGAGAAGAAAGTGAATTGCAATGAGGCCGCACCTCGAGTACTGTGTTCAGTTTTGGGCCCCTCACTACAAGAAAGACATCAATGCTCTGGAACGTGTCCAGAGAAGGGCAACGAAACTGGTGAGGGGTATGGAACACAAGTCTTATGAGGAGCGGCTGAGGGAGCTGGGATTGTTTAGTCTGGAGAAGAGGAGGCTGAGGGGAGACCTCATTGCACTCTGCAACTTCCTGAAGGGAGGTTGTGATGAGGAGGGGGTCGGCCTCTTCTTTCAGGTAACTAATGATAGGACTCGAGGAAATGGCCACAAGTTGCGCCTGGGGAGATTTAGATTAGATATCAGGAAAAACTTTTTCTCTCAGAGAGTGGTCAGGCACTGGAACGGCCTGACCAGGGAGGTGGTGGAGTCACTGACCCTCGCGGTTTTTAAGAAGCGCCTGGACAAGGTGCTACAGGATATGGTTTAGTAGCTTAGTGGGTAGTATTGGTTGTAGGATGATGGTTGGACTAGATGATCTTGAAGGTCCTTTCCAACCTTGTGATTCTGTGATTTTGTGACAGGAACACTCTCAAGGGCCTGATTTTAAACCGTCTGCAATGGCTGTCTGCTACTGCTATTGCTTGGACAGTCCAACTGTTTTCTATTATGTTGGCATGAGGTACCATTGCTCTCCATAGTGCAGACAATTGGTCAGAATTGTGCCATTCCACCATTATTAAACATAGCACTAAATGAAGAGAACCCTTTTCTGTATCATCTGCATAAAGATTCAGTTTTCTTTGTCTAGGAAAATATTCTGTGAGTGCTGATGGATCCCATGCTAGTTCATGCAGAAGGGCAATATGGCTTTCCTCTTTAAGCATTGACTCTAAGTGATATGCCATTGGAGAAGTTGTGTTCTTTAGTGTGCTTTTTATATTGGACGTAACTTTTGAAAGTGTCACTACCACTTTAATTCTAAACTACTGATACATGTCTCTTCAGTCTGATGAAGCTCCATAGTGTATTGGGATACTTTTTTCAACTTTTAAGCAGAATCTGATTTTGGAATAGATGCCAGTTTTTCTTCAGCCCAACTCTTCCTCATCAGTGATAGCTGCTGCTGCAAAGGAAGGCAGACTACAGTTTGAATATAATGGAAGGACCACAACTAGATGGGTCCACTTGGGAAGTCTGAGGGTTGCAGCAAAGAGTGCTGTTTCACAGTAGTCACAATGGTTATAGAATTGACTATGGTGCCAGAAGCATCAGAAGCTTTTAAGCATGAAAGAAGACCTTTCTGAGTGCTGAAAACTTTGTACCTCATTCCTGTGACCCTGGGAAGAAAGGGATTTCATATCTATTCTGTATTATATGCAGAAAGAAAATTGTTTGTCAGTAACTCGTATTCAAAACAGTGATTCTATCAGTAATTCCTGTGGGAGTGATGGACATGGCATGCAAAAGGAGGCTGTGCTATGGATATTTTTGTTTCCTCGTAAGTCATGAACATTGCTAAGTTGATCAGTTTGTCCAGTGCAACAGGGGTTTCAGTTGTTTCATATCAAAGGTGGCAGGATATAGAAATTCCTTGTTTGCAGAAAAGAAAATAAGACTTTCTGTTATGACAAATAGTATCACTTGAAGCTGTAAGTTCCATAAATCTCAGGGTAGATAGTCAGAAACTGCATCCAACTTCTCTTTGGATCTGGGTGTTCGCAGGAGTAACGCTACATATTTCAGCAGTCAAGGTTTTCTTCAGGTCTAGTTCTGCTGTGAGAAATATTCTAACCCATATTCACCTAGATGTAGATTGCAATATCTTTGAGAGCTTGTCAAATCGTCCTTGCACTTCTAGGGTCTGATTGACTTTGCCTAATGTATGTTCTGTCTTCTAATTTGAGGGCATATTGGTGGCCATGCTCAATTAAGTTTGGAGGTTCCCTCACTGATGGTAAGTTTTAGATGCTGTCTTGCAGAGATGCAGTTTCATCCAAATTCACCTAAATCAAAAAAGATCTTTTATTTGGGATACTTCATGTAATGAGGCTTCTTTCCTGGTGTTCATCCTGAGGTGGCCCAAAACCCTTGTCTGTGAACAAGCACGAGTTCAGTATAACCAGTACATTGAGGCTTCAAGTTGTCAGGTGTATCTGTTGTGCCTGCCTTCTGGTTGTCTTGACATGGTGTGTCTAGGTAAATAGATAATTTTGTTATCAACATATACTGCATCTGAACACGATAGCACAATGTCTTTTCACTCTTGTAGGCTAGTGGTCATATTGAGATTTGGTTCACTGTCCCTTGCATTCATTGGTCCAGAAACTAGAGTTCTGATTATTTTAGTAGGTACTGTTTTAAATACTGTATCATCACTGAAAAATATATTGTGATGCTGGACATGAGCTAGGACCCGGTCTATTGCTTTGTCTCAGAAATCTACATACTTGCAACATTCCATTCAAAAATGAAACTTCTGTTTTTGCATGTGTCTTTGCATCCATGGTACAAGCATAAGAACTTGTCATCCTGGATCAAACCAAGGATCATTCTAATTCTGAATATTGTCCACAGGATAGCTGAAAGTAGGTGCCTAGGGAAGAATATGAAAACTGGAGCATGTGTAAAATGCTTCCCCTATTACTACTCCAGTTTTCAACTTTTTACAGCCCTGGTGCTTCTTGATCTTGAGTTAGTTTATGTACTTAATGACTTCAGTGAATTTCTCTTCCATGAAGTTAAATATGTTCAGGAGGAGTCTCATCAAACTGTTAGCATCCTCAGTATTCTGGGGCAAAAAGTTCTGTTCCATCAAGAGCTGTCACTGCATATTTTTTGAGACACATCCTGCTGTCTTCATCTGATGCCCTTGTTGTCTCCTTCCAAACAAAGGGCGCAGTCAGTGCTTATCCTTAAACTGTAAGACAATATTTTTATAGATCTTGAATCTTACTTAGTTCATGTAGCTGTTCTTTTTTTATTGAAGCTGTCAGTAGCTTTGATATTCATGATAATTTTCTGAACTTTTCCCAGTTATGATTTGAAGATGCAGGGACATAACCTTTGTCCTTTCCGAAGTCTGTTTCTAGTTTGGTTTTTATTTTGAGGTGCTTTTTGTGCTCATCTTGCCTGCCTGTGAAGGTGTGGCCTTACTAGCTAGATTTGTTCTGGAAGCACCATATGGCATTTAAGTTGTAGTATCTGCAGTGTGAGTAGATTCTAGATGGCATGCCTCAGAAGTTGTAGGCACTGGACACCACACACTTCAAAAGTTTGTAGGCAAGTAGTAACCTGTGTGTAAGTAGTAAAAATGAAAAGAAAATTAAAAACCACAACAACAACAAAACCCGTCTTCAAGATCCACATGTAGAAACAAAGCAAGAAAACCAACTAACTTCAGGAGTTTTGTTATAATAAGCAAAATACAGATTTAAATGTTACTCTTGACGAAATCTGACTGTGCAGCTGGAATTTTTCAAGGTGGAAAGGGATAAACAATGGGGAGGGTAAGATGAGATAATGTTTTGGCTTGTTCAGTCTTTACAAATTCTGACTTAGTGTTAAATCCCTAAACATCATACTGAAAATGTGTGAAGACACCAAGAGTGGGCTTCATCTTAAGAGACAGGTTAAAAGCAAAATGTCTGAAAGTTCTGACATGCTTTGTTATTGTGCTCAAACTTCCTAAGTTCTCAACATTTTTGAAATCCATTATTACTGTGCTCATATTTTTTAAAACTTCTCTTTTTAGGCGTAATATTATTGAAGCTGTGTACAGTAGACTGAATCCACACAGAGAGAATGAGGGGGTAAGTTTCCATTTTGATTGCTACACATCTTTGTTAACGAGAATATCAAAGTAGTGTCACACACTAAGCAAAATTGTACATCACTGCCAATAAAGTATTATAAACACAAAATACGTATTGGAGCATACCGTTCATGTTGACCTTGTTTTGGATGGATCCGATATAGAAGAACTTCATCCTGAAAGAGAGCAAACTAACTCTGGCACCAAGTTCTAAAAGACTTTCTAAACATTTTATTAACTACTGCTTTTTCAGTCAAACCTATGAGGCAGCAATGTAGGGGTTTGTTTTTTTTAAGTGATAGTTTACTATGGTCAAAAATCATGGTTAGCGTATTCGTTACTTAACTAGGTATTTTAGAAATCTAGTAAAAGAGAGGGCAAACACTGGAACACTGAATATAAAAGATAACGAGACTCAGACTACTATTTTAGAGTGTATATTGTCTTTAAATATCCTGTGTGCAGTGGTCTAAGGACAGTGTAAATTGCTTTCAGTTTACTTTAGTTCTGATTTCTAAAAAGATATATTCATCTGCCCTGTTCCTAGTAAGATGTTTTAAATATTTATGTTGCAATATGGCTTACTGTAACTTTAAACCCGATTTTTGGGTTATTCATAATTGTAGTATAAAGAGTAATTGGTATTCATATCAGTTGTAGTTAAAATTGTTGAAAAAAATGATTGGAAAATTGACCGAAGAACTAGATTAGTATACTGTAAAGGACTGAAAAACCATTGTTGGTACACATGCTGTCTTCTGTTGTACAGTTTATATGAACTAATATGTAAAGGTACCATTCATCTTCTAGTAAATCCTGCATTGTCAGATTTTTCTTCTACTTTTTTTCCCCCCTGAGATGACCACAAGGTTCTCAGTCATGTAGTCATTACAGTCAGTGGTGTTGAGGGGACATGGACTTTTATTTTAAATGCTTTGAAATGATTAATTGCATATTCACAACCTCAAGGCACCCAGTCTTATCTTTGCGCACAGTTATCTTTGTGTTTTTCCCAGTGTCTTTTCTTTTGGTTACCTATTTTTGGTTTATTCTCTTAAGTTAGAAAGCTTTTGCAGATGCAAGGGGACGCTATTTTTGTTAAAGTACAGATAGAGAAGAAATATCAATTTTTTTGTGTAGGATTTGCTCCTTTCTTGTTGTTCAAAAGTGATAAAACTGTAGGTTTTTCATTTAACTTATATTAAACTGTGCAACAGTACCCCCAAAACAAGTTAGACAGTGGTTGTACTACTCAGTTTTTGCTATCTTAAGATATCTGCAAAATCTTCATCTCGCATTCTTTAGTCTTTCAGGAAACGGCCTGCTACTACTCTTAATGTTTAGCCATAACTTTTTCCCTGCTTGGGGAGAAAGTTATTTGCAAAAGCAGTTTATTTGGAGATTATGGCATGTTTTGTACTTTTTTGTCTAATGATAACTTTCTGGAAATGTCATTTGCCATAAAAAGCCTGCATCAGAAATTAAGTCCAAATTTAGTTCTCCATAGCCATGCAAGTTTGCAGAAAGCTCTAACACAGAGTAAGGCATCCTTTTTGTATATTGGCTCCTTCCAGGAAATTTTTCTATGTCAACTGTTAAAACTTAATAGAATAAGGTAACTGAACTAAATATGCAAGTTGCATACTCAAAAGGAATATAGCTTTGGCCCATATTACCATTAGAATCACTGTGTCTTTGTTTGGAGTCCTTTTGATTTGATTTCTTTAATAAGAAATGCGAGTACACTCCAGTTTGCAAAGTGAACTTCATCTTCTGTTGCTATTAGTGGAAATCTTGACAGTGATTTGGATGAAGTGTTTGAAAGACAAATTATCAAATTATAGATGTCATTTTCCAGTTAGTACCTTTTTTCTTTCTGTCCTATGTGATTCTGACCCAGAGCAGTTTGAGAGGAGGATGCTGCCACTGGGTGAAGGATGCAATTCCTGTTTGCGCTTTCCCAGCTAGTAGGAATTGTTTATCTTGCTGTCCTTGAGAGTGAGATGAATCTAGTGGGCCTCATCTCTGAGATGACCAAAGCATGACTGCCTTGCTTGTCTTATTCAGTCCTTGGTTTTAGGTATATATGTAGTGATCTCATAGTCTTTTCAAATGGATGTTTAAGTGCACGGAAGGGGCAAAAAAGGGAAGGAAGCTGTTCAGTTATGCAATGTCTATACGTTGTGATAACGTTGCTACACATCTCACATTTAAACAGGAAGCAAAGGTAGGAAGGAAGCATACAGTACATCCCAGTGATGACATTTCCAAGCGAGACTGAAATCTAAGTAATAATGCTTCTGTTCTAACTAGTATGAAGCAAGAGTGCATCTTCATACTAAAAATTATGAGCTGGAGACACAGATTCTGAGTCTGCAGAGCACGAAGGTGCACTGACTTGAACTTGAGAATCTTTCCCTATGTGTGTTTAACAGCATATATGTGTCTGTTAGTGTGGGTGTAATACTGCAGTTACTAATTTGAGAATCCGCCTGTGGCAGTCAACTTAATCTGGTGATTTTTATATAAAGGCAGAACCATTTTTTTTTTACTGTGAGAGGGCAAAAAAACCATAATTGTTAAAATATTAATGCATGTGAGTAAAAATTAAAAAGAAAAGCAAAAAAATATAAACTTTTGCAATTGAGGATATTACTTCCTTCTTAAAGATTTTACTTTTTAGCATTGAACAATTTTAAACTAGTTACCCAGAATTACTGTGAATTGGATCATAATAGCTTGAGAAATTCTGAAAAAGTATATAAATCAAAACCAAGATGGTACCTTCTTCTAGATCAGGTTTGTTTTTATTTAGCACTGCTTGCATATCTATTAGTGTTGTGCTTGGCTTAGAATTTTTTTGTCATTGGAGCTTGTGATTAGCAGAATAACTTCAGTTCTTCATGAGTACATTTTGTTACATTTATCTTCTGAGAATCTTTAACAAATGGCCTGAATAAGTAGATATTGTGTAGAGTGAGAGAGTATGGGGAGTAAAAGAATCTTTACTACAGCAATATCTAGAGGTTGCTAGCGTGGCTTCAGGGTATAGCAGTCGTTAAAAGTTTTTTCTTTTAGACATCTCACCACAGTACAAGAATTTGACAAATCTGGAGCTGGAGAGAGCCCTGTTTTAGGCTCACAAACAGCAACTCTGCTGTTGTTTCAGCGGAGGGGCTTCTGATATAGCTGTAGTAGCTTGTACCCTTGGAAGTGTGTGTGAAATCACAGAAATCTGTTACGTATTGGAGCTTGCCGCTTTCAGATCTTTGAATGGAATTTCAAAGAACTTCATATCTAAATAATTGTTACTGCTGTAATGTTACCTGATAGTATTGTAGGTATTCTAGTTTAAGTTTAAAGTACACTTCTGTTAGAAGTATTACACTTTCTCTAAGGGCTCTACTTCTCTGACATTTTTTGTGCTCCTAAGACTAGTTCAGTTGGACTGCTTGGATGTATGTGTAACCTTAAAAATGAGGAGCAAGGTTAAAGTTACAGTGACTGTGCTACAAGTTTCAGTGGCATTTAAAGCCACCTTTGTGTTTAAAACAGGTCATGTTTCTCTCTTGCTTTTACTAATACTATATTTGGCCCTGTACTGGGTCTGGCCGGGATGGAGGTAACCTTCTTCACGGCAGCCCATACAGCGCTGTGCTCTGCACCTGTAGCTAGAGCAGCACTGACATCGCACCAGTGTTCTGTCTGCTGCTGAGCAGCGCTGGCACAGCACCCACACTCTCCAAGCCCCCCAGACCCGGTGGGCTGGGGGTGGGCAGCAGCTGGGAGGGGACATCACCAGGGCAGCTGACCTGAACGACCACAGGGATATTCCACACCACGTGGTGTCACACCCGGCAAGAAAAGCTGGGAAAGGGGAAGGAGAAGGGGGGGCTCTCGTTACGGGAGACGTCTGTCCTCCCAAACAACTGCTACGTGTTGAGGCCCTGCTTCCCAGGATGTGGCTGAACATCGCTTGTTGATGGGAAGTAGAGAGTTTTTTTTCTTTTTGCTTCCACATGGCCTTTGCTTGTTCCCCCCCCGCCCCGTCTTTTCCCTTTAACTAAATTATCCCTGTCTTAGCCTGTGAGTTTTTTTCTTTCCATCATACGTTTTTCTTCCCTTGTTTTTTGAGGAGGGGAAGTAAGAGTGGTTGCGGAGTTTAGCTGCCAACAAGCACTTTGCTAAATGAAATCATATGTCATTAAGGGCTATGGTGGATCATTTAAAAAAAAAATTAAATGGACAAAATTCTTACAGCCTTAAACGTTAAATCTGGTGTCCCTAATGCATAGCAGCCTTTTATGTACAAGTAATTTAACAGAGCAGAAGTTGTGTAAGAGTTGTGAATGCTCATGTTAAGTACAGCTTCTTGTTTTAATGGTCAGCACTAAGTTGAATTAGAATGTGAAGGAAGGCAAATGTTAACTTGCACGATAATCTTAGTTTTCAGGGCTTTTGGGGGACCTGTTCTAACCAGACATCATTAGAGAGAAACCTGTAGTAGTGTATATATAGTGTATAGTATATAAAAGGGGCAGTTTCTGTCCTACTACTATATATGGGATTTCTCCTCTGCTAACACTGAGGGAGAAGAGGGAAGCACAAAATAGACCAGCATCAAACATGATACAGAACAAAGCAGGATGTGAGTTTGAGTATCAAACACTAATAGCATTGTTACTTTGACTCTTAATAGCATTTGAATTGTTCAGGAGTCTTGGTGATGCTACTGTCTTATTACTTTTACTCTTCAGTGTTGCACAGGAACAAAAGTATTCACCTCAGTATGCCAAAAGAACTTTTAAAGATCTGAATACTGTGAAATGGCTGTATGCTTGCTAATGTCAACCTCAGAGTAAAATAGACAGGAGAGGAGAATTACCCAATTTAGATGTTCTATGAACTTTAGGAAGCGATAATTCTTCAACTGTGCGGCTTTGTTTAATATTAGCTATATCATAGAATCGTTTAAGCTGGCAAAGACCTCCAAGATCATCCAGTCCAACCTTTAACCTAGGACTGCCAAGTCCACCATTAAACCATGGCATTAAAATATATAAATATATATGAAGTTTTTGTGAAAATGTAAGAAAGAATATATATGTAGTCTCATTTTGGTGCTCTGACTTTTCACTGACTTTGTGCTTGTGAGGCACTAAAACAGTCCCACTTAATGCATTAAAACTATCTTCTTTAACTTGCTTCTCCTCAATGGGCTCTTGAAGATCCATCTGAACATGAAAGTGCTAGTACATGGGAGTTGCAACATCTCAAACTAAGACCAGGAAACCACAGTGGAAGTACAGCTCTACTTACGCAACAAATTAAGCTTAGAGCGATAGCATTATGTACACTAACACTCACTGTTATGGTAAAATTGTCACCTTTTAACTTGCACTTTTACACACTAAGACATCTTAAGGCTTCCAGTGACATTACAGCATCCAAAATCTTACTGAACCCAAGATACCATCTTAAATACTGCTATTGAGCTTTATAAATGAGTGATTGCAATACTTGTAGCTTATGAAGCTTTTGGACTAGGTAACAATAAAATGAGCTCAGCATGAGGAGGCGGCAGTCTGGATTTTGCCTCTGTTGCAGAACATGTCAACTTCAAGTGATCTAGTTCCATTTTTCTAGCTTGATAATTTGCTAGGTATTAATAATTAAAAATGTGCTGTTCCCTTAAAGCAACAGTACTGCTTTAGCACTTGAAAGTTAAAATATTTAATATCGATCTCAGAGCACTGTAACAGATGCACAAGTCTTAGAAAACAAACAAAAACCACAGCAACAAAAGATGTTCCACTGAAAGCTTGTAGCCAAATACACGGTTTGCAGAAGAGACCTATATTACTTAATCAGTGCTCGTTATTTAGGTTTTATGCTGTAGAGTTGCTCAATTTGGCTGTAAATAGCTGTTCTACCTTTGTATTTTTCTGTGCAGTACACACATCTGCCAAAACCACTGCCATACGTTGTTCAAGCACTACTGTTCCTGGTGCTGATAGGTAGCTGATTGATTTTTTTTTTTTTTTGTGGCAGCATACATGCAAAAATCAGTCTTTAATGTAGAGGGATTGTTTTCTAAAACTTTGCAGCATTTATTTTGATGTGATGCTTCAACTAAACTGTTATGAGTAGGGATTTGCCTGTTCTTTTTAGTAAGTTTTTCACAGAACTGTTGTTATTGGCTGTGTAAAAATTCACAATTAAAAAATATTGACCTCTTGGCTAATTTTTTTTTTTACTGTCTGACAACTGCCCACAGTTGTGGAGAATATCCACTGTATCCATCAAAAGACAGTTTGAACAAAGATAGAGTTAATTGGGAGGAGGTAGAATGTTGACACTGTCTGGCTCAAAGTAAATTGAAATGATTAAAAATGCTGTTTTAATAGGTATCGTTTCTTAAATTGTGTTGTATAAAATAAACATGAATGATACTGTTCTAAGATGTATGTTGTTAATAAGGTGTTTTTATACTTACATTAAAACAAAGCTGATGTTTTCTCAGTCAGAAAAGTTGTTTTTTAAATGTCATTTTAAAATATTTTAGTTTAACTGCTGATTTTTTTGGGGTCTTGAATCTTAAAAAAAGGACCCTGGCGAAACCGAGGAAGGTGGAACACAGGGAAAATTGGTGGAAGCACTCAGGCAAATGAGAATTAATCATAGGGGGAACTACCGCCACCTTCTGGAAGAGATGCTGACTAGTTACAGGCTAGCTAAGATACAGGGAGAAGAGCGCACTGCTGAATCAGCTGCAGCATCTGCTTCAGATAATCGTGCTGGACCCAGTGACCCCGTACCAGACAACCCCACAGAATCTGGGAATCACCTTGCTGAAATACAGAGCTCAATTGAAGATTCAGGGATGAATGAGATGAGCGAAAAACAGACATAATGTCTTTGTTTTACATAGCAGATTTAATGCTTCTCTTCATTTGGCGTATTTTCCCTTTGTTTGTATCTCAACATTTGTCACATCTATCCTAGAAGACTTTTTCACTTTCAGTTTTTTGTACAGATTGTTTACATAACCTTTTTTCCTTAGAAGTTCAAAAAATATGGTATATTACAGTAGTTGCATCTTATGTTATATAGCAACCAGTTAACTTGTGTTAAGATTGTTTTTTAATCCTGTGACACCAACAATAGGAATCTAACATGCTAATGCAAAAGTAAATTAAAAAAAAAAAACTTGTAAGTACATTCTTAAATAATTTTGATGTTTGTTAATTGTAAAGTAATTCACATCTTAATGGTAACTTTTGTGCAAAATAATTGAATTATATGAATACTTCATCTTTTCCCCAGCATCAGAACTGCATGTTTGTATTTGAATTGTGTATAGTTTATATTACAACTAAGTTACAAAACCTGTCATGTCTTAGTTTGTCAGTTTTTCTTCATGAAATGTGTATGTTTTTTCAATTTAGTTTGTACCTACTGTTCATAAATACCTATTTTCTAGATGACTGTATTCTTATTTCCCAGGTTGTACTATGACATATATCCAGAAATGAAAATGTACTTAGTTAGTACCTAGTGTCAAGTTCTAAGAGTTTGTGTTTAAGTGAAAATAAAGAATATGCTGTGGAATAATACCTGTATGCATATTGACTCTTTTAAGCAAGTAATAATCTTACTTTGAAATGCTGTCAATCTGACAGTGAGACTTCTCATAGCTTCCGATATTAACTCATGATGTGCATTAGTTTCTACAAATACTTGAATAATTTTAAGTTTGGCACACTCATCATTAATCCTCTATTTGGGCAACATTTCTTAATTTCAAGTTAAACATCAGCTATAAAAATGAATAAACTGGCTATTCAACCTAAGTTTATCTTCTACCAAATCTTTTTCTTGTCTTTTGGTGTATGACACATGTATGCGCATGCATTTGGGTAGGTCGGTGATAACAGTGGTAGTTTACAATGGTGGTAACTAATCTGCTAACAAGTTAAGTCTGGAATTGCTGTGTCAGTAATGTAACACTTGCATAAAAATATCATTGTTCAAAATAGGCACAAATTTCACTGCCTTAATGAAAAGAGCCTGTGGGAATTTCTGATGAACCAGGAATACCATAAGAGTTAAGTTTTAGTACTTTGTAGACTTGTTATTTTGTATTCCATAGATGTAGTAGTATTTATTGATAGCTATGAGGTAGTACAATTTTAGGTAATATTTAAGTCTTTATGTTAAAATAGCTTTACTGGGTTCATGGTTTCATAAAAGTGAGTTCTCTCATATAGCTGAAGAGCAAAGCATGTTTTTGTGTGGAAGTGGGAAGGTATGAAAAAAGGAAAATGTTGTTTTTGTGCTAGTCTTATAATTAATTATGCCACTTAAATCCAAAGTGCAGCAAAATGTTTTCATTTGTATTGGTGAGTAGTAATATTTCTCCTCTTCTCTTCCTGTAGGGTGCTGGAGATCTAGAAGATCCGTGGTAGCCTTACAAATCTACTAAAATGCTTTTGATTCTGAAAGGGGGAAAAAAAACTTTTAAATCTGTTTTCTTCAATACAAGGGAAAAATTCTGGTGGATTTCCAACATTTTGTGAAACGGGCAGAAAGATATTAGAATTTTCCATCATTTGTTCATTTTTGTGTTTTCTGATATTGCCACTCTTAGCATTGCCTGTACTACAGTATTTTTACCAGCCTCAGGCATACTGATTACATCTGTTATGAACTTTGGCCCTAAAAAGGAAGGAAGGAGTGATTCTCTCAGCAGATCAGTGTATGTACCTGAGGTGCATGGGATTGTAGTTGTACTCTGAAGATACACTGTGGTTAAATGAAATTACAGCATACAAGCATGAGAGAGTACCAGTAATTCTTTGAGATGTTACTTATTTCACTTTACCGAGTTGGAAGGCTTTGCGGCTCTGTGGCTTGGGAGTAATTTCAATTGGGCAATACGCTATCAGATGTGTATTTTTTTTTTTTTTAATTTTCCAGTTTTACCTGTATTACCAGACCGTTAGGTTTCCCTGCGGTGTCCAAATTGTGATATGTTGCCTACTGCTTGCTTGGAGATAAGTGTATTTGGCAATAATATATGAAGATTCTAGGCATCTAAAAACAGTAAGAATTTTACGCATGTGTACAACACACCCTTAAACTCTTGCTAGAGAAAATCTTTTAAAACCAAACTGATGAATTTATAGTTAGTAGTGACTTGCTTTGACATCTCTCACAGCTGCAGGTTTTTTAGAAAAAAAAAATGCTGAAAATTTGCCTTTATTATAATGTAAATTGTGATTATTTTTTGTTCTATATGTGGTTTTCTATAGTTTTTTTGATTTTTTTCGGCTTAAGATACAGAAGTCTTGTGTAATATGGGTATAATTTTTAATTGTTTGCATTATTTTCGAAGTTCAAATTATCACTTTGAGATTACTATAAATACACTTAAAATTATCTATTTTAAATTAAGAAAATATTAGAGATATTTTCATGGGTTCAATGACCTTTCATTTTATAAGCAATGGGCATGGTACAGAGTGGCTGTCATGTAAGGTACTTGAAGATTCTTAGTTTAATTCTATTTTTGCAATAACCTTGACTTTTTTTCTGACTTCTTTGAGTTGTGCATGTAATGAGTCCAGTAAATGCTGAAAATGGGGAAGAGTAAAGTATTTATCTAAAGTAAAAGCTATTGGGGAGGGGAAACAATGAATGTATCCATCTGTACATGATTTACATGCTGTGGATGCCTTGTAAACATTTTCCTATTTGTTTAAACTGTGTTTCAGCGAGGATGTAATTGCCCTTGTGTGTAGTTTTAAGCTAATGACAGTCATCAACTGGTTTTGTGTGAAATGGAATTCATGGTATTTTTCTGTAACTTTATCCCCATGGTGAGTCTGTACAAAAAAAAAAAAAAAAACCACATGCTCTTTCATACCGGTGCCGAAGGCCAGCTTTCCCAATCATTTTGATTCACTGTGTATCTGATTTTTTTTTGGTCTAGAGAGGATTATTGCCACAGTATATTTTATTTATTCATTAGATTTTAGCCTTGTAAGTTAAAGTGTTCTAAATGATGATGTTAACAGGTATTTGTCCCTTTACTGTTTTTTTGGGGGTTGTTAAAAGATAGGGAATGAAGAATGCAAAATGGTTTATTGTTCAGACTGTCCGCTCTGGTCCAACCCTGTACTGATAGTACCTTCCCAGTATGATATTGTGATGTTTCATACAATACAGTGAACATAACCAACTTGTTATCTTCAATAAAGGATTGCTAAAACAGTGTGATATGCTTTATATTTTCTTGAGAAGGATTTATCAAGAAAATGCAGTGTTCTGTATAAAAGGATTGGATTTACAAGGTTTCTCTTCCTATACAGTCTGGTGATGGATTTTTGTTATGCATAGGGAGTATGATCTTTGTCACAAGAAGCCAGAAGTGTCAAAGTGGGCTTCTCTGTGGGAGACAGAACAGTACAAGCCACATGTAAAGCTCATGCAGTAAATCCATCCCAAGCTCAGCTGAAACGACTCTTATTCTAGCTACTGGGCAACATTTGTTTAAAGTCTAAAAATTCAGATTAAACGTGACTTTTTAGTCAGTTCATTTCTCGAAGCTCCGTAAAGATCTGAGGTTAGACCTAGAAAGGCTTGCAGTGTTTTGGATAGAAATGGTTCTAATGCGAACACCTCACTTTAAATCTTTTTACTGGTTTTATTTATTTATTTTACTTATTAGTGGAGTTGTTCAGCTGGAAGAAAAAGAGAACAAAGTTCTCTATGTTACTGACATTGCGTAATAACAATGTGTTTGAATACTTAGTGTTACCATGGAATGGATGTGTTTAGGAACAACCTGTAGGTTGAGTCTGTAAGTGGTTCTTCAAACACGTTTGTTGGATCTGCTTGTACAGCGTAATTCCTATACAGCGTTGTGATGAACTGCAATTCTAACCTTGTTCCACTGTAGTAAGAGTTCTTATGCCATAGGCTCCGGTCCTGAGAGCACTTACATGTGTGTAGTTTTTTACATCAATGTGGATGTAAAAAAAAAAAAAAAATGTGGATGGTCTCCCTGAAATGAAAGGGTTTATGCTTATGTAAGTACTTATGGTATAGAAAGGAAGCACGCAGATAGGTTTTTCAAAGAGAAGGACCGTAGCTTGCACAGCTCAATGAAATGTAAATCAAGACTTTTATTTGTTCCTTTGAAGTAGCACTGCTGTTAATTCATGTGTACACTGGGTTTCTAATTCTAATCATGTTTCCAGTGTCATCAAAATACTGTTCAGATTTCAGCAGCCTGGGGAAAAAAAAAAACACGCATTTTCACTTTGTGTTCTTAGCATGAGAAGTCTGAGATGTTTGGTTAAAATTTGTTCATGTATTTTACTATATGCCATAACCTGTCAATTTTAACATTTGGTTTAAAAGTATGTTTTCTTAATTATATTGCCATCTGGTAACTAACATACTTTTGTAGAATGCTGAGAGTGGGAAGTGTCACTTCCACCTCAGGTCTTTCTGACATGTCACGTTCAGTTTGTCTTCGCTTTTGTGAATACTCTGTACCACAGACCACATCGTCCGTGTCAGTTCTCAGATCTGCTCTCTGATAATTTTGAGCAAAATAATGATTGAACTGATCATCATTAACATGTTAAATGGAATAGGGAATGAAGAAATGGATGCAAATGAAAGGTCAGGTATCGAGTCTCCTTTTAATAGAATGAATCTTCCTATGCTTTTTTTAAGCCTGCATGAAAACCTTTACAGGACTTGACCATGCTTTTCCTGCTGCTTATGTGAACCAATGCTGCTATTTAGGTGAAGGAGTAAAAAATAACAGTACATTTGAAATAGATGTCAATTCTTTGAACAGTACACAGGCTAAGAAGCAAGTTTTTGCAGGCCTTTCTTTTTTTTGCTTCTGGAAGACTTTCTAATGCTATTGAATATTAACATATATTTTCTACCTTAATAGATAGAAATGTCACTTGTTCGCTTTCTCCCATGGCAAAAGTGGCCATAAGCCATGAAACTGGTTAGATACTGTGTTGTTTTGAGCTGAAGTGGTGTAAGGGATGAGGAAATTCCAAGTAACTGAGTTAAAATATTCCTGATTCTTGCTTGCTTAGTTTCTAAAAAGAATTTCTTGCATGAATAAATGCATAGGTGTACTAGTACAGTATTATAAACAAAAGTTGAAGCAAAAAAAAAAACAAGTTATTGCTGCCTAACAAAGTATGAAGTTCTGGCAAAACAGCAGTGCCAAGCAGGTTTTTAGTCTCTCAAGTAATTCAGATTTTGTTGGTGTAAACAGCAAATTTCAAGGATTTAAGGATTGTCTACTGAAGACGCATTGATTTTTAGCTCTCCATAACTTTCAATTTAGAGCTAAAAATAGCTAAGGAGAAGTAGCTCCACTGGTGCAGGTGAACAACTGCATGGGATGCTTGCTCCCAGAGATGAAGGCAATTTGACAAAATCACAAGAAAGTAACCAGGTCACTGAACGGTTGCAGTATAATCCTCGTAAGTATGCAGCTAGCTCATGCAGTTGAAACTCTGCCTGGGGTCTCGTGCATCTTTTGTAACGCTTCCTTCAGCTTGACAGTCTGATCTTATCTTGCTTTTATTCATTTTTACTGTTGCTGTGCAGGTCTGACTTAACTGTGCTCTGCTTGTACTGTCTTATGTTCCCCCCCCCAACAGCTTTGCTGTCGATCAAAAGACAAGTAACTTCTGTGTTCAGCACCGCTGTGCCTCTTTTGTGCTCAGCTCATTGCTTGAGGTCCTCTCTCCCTTTTCTCGTTGACTTTTTAAAATCTGTGCTGCTGCGCTTTGCTCTTTACAACGGAAAGGTAATGTTCTTCTTCCTTCAGGATCCTTTGTAAAGCTCTCCTTTGCAGGGGTGCCTGGATTGAAAGAATGGCTCGCATTACTGAGAACTTTATCTGCGTCTGAGAGTGCTTCCTGCTTCTGTCCTTGGCTGTCCTTTTTTGCCTACATGCAGCTCAACTAGGAATTTCCAGCAGAAAAGGCTTTGCTGTACTGCTGCTGTGATTAGTGACTGTGAATTAACATCAACTAATGACTGCCTTAGTACTTGCTTTTAAAACTTACCGAAGATTGATAGGAATTCAAGTCACAAGGGTAGTTTTCTAGAGGAGGAGCCATTCTCCATCAGTTTGGTAATCTTTCCGTGAAGGTAGTTGCCCTTGCTAATAAAAGAAGAAAACAACAGGAAGATGCAGTCAGAAGGCTTGTGGCGATTGATTGAAACAGTGCTGTTGGAAATAATTTTTCTCACCTGTTGTGTCAAATCTGTTGTGGAAATGACTGTTACCCTGATTTTCTGCTTTCTCAGACTTTTGGAATTTAAGGTGAGTGGTGGAAAAGTAGAGACTACACAGTAATGTTTTTTGGTATTGCAAGGGCCCTGCCTTTGATCTTTAAAAAGCTGGAAACAATCCAATTCGTAAGTCCTCTCATCAAGATCTTGGAAGTCCCATCTTGTCTGGAAATATAAATACAGACTTTTCTGGCATTTTCAGGTGGCTTAGAGATTCTGTTGAGTAGTTAAGTGATGTTTTCAAACGTAACTATTGTTCAGAAAAATTCTATGCAAAGTTAAGTAAGAAAATGACTAAATGAGATTTAATTTTATCACTTTGAAAGAGCTGCAGAGCTTTAGTGGAAGAAACTGCACAGATTCATAGAGTGAACATTCTGCCTCTTGTGAGGTAAAACACCACTTTCAGGAGTTTAGTGTCCATGAAAGGGTCCCAAAAATTGTTTGGAATTGTTATATTCCTTGCAAGAATAGTAATTTCTGCTTCAAAAATCTGGTTTTTTTTTTTTATCTGGTAAGAAAAACTATGGTGAAAACAGCTCTCTGGACTGAAGCTGTATTTCAGCTACGTTTTCTATTTTTCTTTGTGAACAAGTAGTTTATTAAATACCCTACTCTTAGAAGTTAGTTGGAAACTTTGAAGCAAATGCAGGCATGTTGGGTCTGCATTCTTTAAGGAAAAAATATTTCCCATTGTTTTTATAAAGAAACTTTTTAACACCATCCCCATCGAATTCATTCTGTGGATATTTTTTGTTTGTTTTGGCAAGTTACTCAGATGTAAAAAGGTGGATGTCTGCTTAAAGTCTTGTACAAATAAGGTACAATATTTAGCTTGTTCTTTTTAGGAGAAAGTGGAGAATGCTCTTGAGTTTTTTGATCCCTTATCCAATGGTCATCTTCTGTTCTTAAACACAGCTAAGTTTAATGGTGCAATAAGGATTTTGGCCTGGGTGCCTAAAGCAGATGTGTTTTTCTAGTGTGTTTAAGGCAATGTTTCAGTTTGGGGAGCAGGGAATGTGAGCACAATAATGAAACAAAACAAAATACTTTTTCCAGCACTCCTAAATCTGCATTTAATTTGGCAAGATACAGTAGTAGGAAATACTCTGGTGATGCAAACAATGCTCAGGGTGGTTGGAAGTGTGGTGTTCTACCCAACTTTTCAGTCTCTACTTTTAGTTATAGACACCTTTTTCATAATACTGGGTGACAAATTTTAGGATGGGGAAATATTTTGTATTCATCTGCTCATTCCTGTTCATCCTTACCTAAAAAACATTCAGCAGGTACCATGCTGTTGTGTAAGAGATTAGCGTTACTGTATTTAACTTTGCGCTCAACTTGGGGCTGGGGTGGGGGGAACCACAGATACCCAAATGTATGAGTAATTGCAGCAACTCTTTTTATATGTAGTTAAAATATTTCAAGTGCCGTTTCTGGAAATGGAATGGTAAGAAACCATAGCACATTTACACCAGAAGGGGCTACGCTGAGTTTGAGTGCTGTTCTGCTACCTGAGAAAGAAGGAAAGGACTCCAACAGCTCCTGCTGTTTCCTGATTATTTTTACATAATGTTAGTTTTTTCTTGTGATTCTTTCCTCATTAAGTAAGCAACACAAATGTATATCAGTTTGCTGATG
Organism: Chauna torquata; assembly: GCA_013399475.1. Lineage (NCBI taxonomy): Eukaryota > Metazoa > Chordata > Aves > Anseriformes > Anhimidae > Chauna > Chauna torquata. The sequence goes on along the minus strand of VXAL01014421.1, from coordinate 68,454 downwards.
AGACTTTGATCAAATGGGCAGAAGGAAAAGTTTGTGGAAATTTAGCATATCTAGTAGATACAGCTTCTAATGTGGCCTTAGCATCTATGGTTTGAGCTGCATTAAAAGGAGGCTTTGGATGAAATTAAGGAAAAGGAGAAAAGTGTACAAAATGGATACTATCATTGACTTAAAGATGTATGTCCAAGCCTTCAATTCTGAAATCTGCTTAGAAACATAAACTGTTTTTGTTCTGAGTAGGTCAGAGTATCATTGTACTTGGTACTACAGACTCTTGGACATCATGGCAAAAAAAAGTGTGAGAACTGTGAGAGAGTGCAGGCATTTGTTTTAATTATCTTCCAGGAGAGGTGGGGGAATGGGTATGTGTAATAGTTGTCAGTCCAGTCTTTGAGTGGCTTGTGGGGAAAGAAATTTAAAAGCATTATGTGAGTACTTGCTGCGTGTGGGATTACGTTTTTCTTTGGTTTGCTAGCATGGACGAGCTAGATCAGAGGTGCCTGAAGTCTGCGTACTCTGAGATCTGGCACCTGGAAAGCCCATGCAGTTCAGCGTATTCATTAAGTTCGAAATGGAAAGTCTGGCATTCACTGCAGGCAATGCTTTCTTGACCTTTCACCAAACAAGTCTTTCACCTTGATAACTGGGTGCTGGAATGCCAGGGGATTCCAGAACTGAAAACCTCAAACTGCTAGGAGTGCTTATGCATTCAGATGGCATGTAACATTGTCAGATAAAGCTCTGTTGTCAGATATTTATAAATGTTTCACTTCAAGACAAAGGATTATGGTATAGTTCATAATCGTAAGTGGTATTTTACCAGGGTGAAGACCTAACTGAAATTCCTCCTGCTTTAGGAGAACTTGCATCAAAAGTAATTTAAAAAAGAAAAACTTGAAAAACCTGCTTTGACTACATTCATTTATCACTATTTTTAGAACAGAGTCCCTTTAAGCCAGTGTAGGCTGCACCCTGTCTCTTCCTCCTGGTACTAACTGTAACTGAAATTTGCTTGACTTGGTGTTCCTACCAGCTTGGTTCTGTAAGCACTCAGCCATGGCCACCGTGCTCTTCAAGCCAGGTCCCCCTTCCCTGTGCTGCTGATCTCCTGTGTGATGGTGGACAATGAGGTTGGATCAAGTCTGTCAGTAAGTAACTGGGTTTCTTCTGAGCCAGCTGCACTTACAGTTTGAGACTGTTCCAAAGAAAGAGGTAGTTGTTGGGAGGTAGTCAACATGGTTTGGGCTAAGTAAATACAATTGTCCAGGGAAAACTATAGTCAGTTTTCAAATTGAAATTTAGGAACACTTCCGGCCACTGGGCTTCTGTTACCCGTCTGTTAAACAGGAGTGATACCACACTCCTTTTTGAAAGGAGGCAGTGTTTAGAGGTTAATAATATGCATTAGTTTTCTTTTTTTTTAGCAGTTCTTTTAGCTTTTTAAAAATAAGGATTGTCTTCAATTTGTATGCTCAGGCCAATAGGAAATTTAAGATTAAGTTCTGCCACCTAAGTCTGCTTTGAATGGTACATGTATCTATTTGGAGAGGGCTTCTTATGGTTGTGAAATGTTTTTGATGCTGAGGTTGAGTCAGTGCTGGTCAGAGAGCACCTTCCTTGAACGTAGAACTTTGCATGTGCCACACTAGGTCAGTCCACCTGAATGGTGTGTTTTTTGGCTTTGTTTTCCAGAAACGTGTACTTCTAGTTCTTTGGTTTCACTTCCCAGTGTTCGCATTGATTTTTACATTCACTTTCCAGCTGCTGGGCTGTTACAGTCTGATGCGGAGTCAATGGACTGTTACTCACAGCCAACCCTTGTAAGAGCCTTGGGATGTGATTCAGTAGTACAGAGTGAAGCCTTCTGTACAAAGACTGGAAACTCCTGGTCTAATCTGATGTCTTTCAGCAGGAAATTACTTCAGGGGAGCACAACATGAGAACATTTGGTCATCAAATGCCTGCCACAGTTTGATATATGTGAAAAAAGCAAATTAGTTGCGGGGAGGTCTGTCTAGATGCACTGAGGCAGGGAAGGATTAAGCTCGTAACTCTAAGCTCTGGAGAGGCTCAGCGGAATGCTGTATGTAATCGTGTGGTAGTGTGTGTGTGTAGTTCTTGCAGGTGGGGAAACCGAGGGACTGTGGAAAGCGATACAGCTCGTGTAGGATGGTGATGGTTGTGGTCACACAGGGTCAGCACTGCAGGCTCGGGCAGAACACGGCAGTCCTCGCCTGACGGCTCCTCCCTGAAAACCCTTTAAATACATGAGGAAGTGCTTAGTGCTCAACAGACCAAAGCTTGCTCCTCTGTTACTATTTGGTGGACGTAAGCTGTAAGAGGTAAGCTGTAGCATGGATAGATGTGCAGTGTACTTATGGGGTGCTGTCTCTTGGTAACCCCTAGGGTGGATGAGGTAGCTATACAGTGCAATCCCATATTGGTTTTGAGCTTTTGCTTGGCTCCTCTTGGGCTATCTAGCAGTGCTGTCTGTATTGTGAATTTCCCATTTCAGAGATCTTTCAGTAGCACCAGGCCACTCTTGGGCTTATAGCCATCAAAACTGCAGCAACGCAGTCTTTTGGGATTTAATACTGTGCTGAACATCCCCAGCTCATACAAGAGAAAAATTAAGGTCTGAGTCTGTCCTGGTTTCAGCTGAGATAGAGTTAATTTTCTTCCTAGTGGCTGATATGTGCAATGCTTTGGATTTAGGAGGAAAATAGTGCTAATAACTCACTGATGTTTCAGTTGTCGCAGAGCAGTGCTTACACAGAGCCAAAGACTCTTCAGCTTCTCGTGCTGCCCTGCCAGCAAGGAGGCTGGGGGTGCACAAGGAGCTGGGAGGGGGCACAGCCAGGACAGCTGACCCAGACCAACCAAAGGGATGTCCCATGCCATCTGGCATCACATGGGACAATAAAACTGGGAGGGTTGGCCGGGCGTGGGTAGCGCTGCTCGGGTACGGGCTGGGTATCAGTCAGTGGGTGGTGAGCAGTTGCATTGTGCATCACTTGCCTTGCCTTGTATGTTCTTTTATTGTTACTATTATTATTTTGCCTTTCTTTTCTGTCCTATTAAACTGTTTTTATCTCAACCCATGAGCTTTTACCTTTTTTTTTTTATGATGCCCTCCCCCATCCCACTGGGTCGAGTGAGCGAACGGCTGTGTGGTGCTGAGCTGCCTGCCGGGTTAAACCACAACAGTCTCTCTCACTGGCAAAGCCTTTAAGGACTAGGCTGGTAAAGAAAGTTCTTTGGAAGTTGACGTCCCCTAAGACAGAGATGTGACAGACAAATGCCGTAAAGGGGAGAGTGGTAGTAGTGTAAATTGAGAAGGGTGCAGAAATGAGTGAGCTTCTTCCTGGAGAGGCAACAAACTGGAGCTTTCTTTAAAATACATTTTTCTACGTGTGTATGATAGTACCATGTTTGACCTTCTGTAGGGGAGGGCATCCAGGAGTCAGCTCTGCATGCTGCTGTACATGCAGCTATGCTGAGAGCAAGGCTTAGAGGATAATTGTTTCCATTAGAAATAGTGGGAGAAGCCAGCTATGCTGATCACCCATGGGGGGCATGGGCCAGGTGCCTCCTTCCCAGAAAGCTACCCCTGTAGCATCACGTGAGCCAGGCAGTAGGTAATTACAGTGTTTATAATGCCATTAACCTTTAATCACGTAGTCCATTAGTGGACTAAGAGCATTTAAAAAAAAAAAAAAGGAACAAACCACCAAGCCATGGCGTGGTGTCCCATGCAATTATGTTTTGCCACCCTCCAGGACTTGATGGCAGAAGCCTCGTGTGGTCAGGCAGCCCCTGGGTAAAAGATACCACATCAGAAATTTGTTTCTGGAGAGTGTCTCACTCTTAATGGCTGCCCTCTGTGTCATGGGAGGACTTTCTTAATGCCAAATGAAATGTAGCTTTAAAGGTCAGATTATCCATCAGTCCTGTGGGAGCTGCTGAGGAAATATTGTCAACTACAGTGTTTTTTTACATGGGTGTGAAGCTGGCCTGGATTCTGTAAATAATAGGGTTATATTTAGATGTGAAGTGCGTTATGTCAGACCAGTTTCAGTGGTAACAAAACATTTAATGAAAAAGCATTAAGCAAGAGAACTTTTTAAAAATAAACATCTTCCTACACTTAGCGCATTAGGGTGCTTAATCACCCCTTTGTGTGATTTTTGGTGCAATATGTATGGTATCAAATAACTGGCAAGCTACTTGGCATTTGTATAGCATCAAACAGCAGACTCCTTAGTCAGCCAGTGCATCAAAATAATTATATATAAGAAATACTTGTGGAAATTAACCCCTCCATCTTGTAGAAATAACCATGGCAATCTGTGTGGAGATAGCAGCTATTACTGCCCACATACAGATTGGTTTTGTTTCCCTATCTAATGCTGAGGTAAACAGAGTAACTGGCACAGAATATGAAGTGTTTGCTCTACTATTTAATGCTTTTCAGTGGATTCTGCTAACGCAGTTGCATTGGCTAGTGACTCCTGCTAAACTATAAAATTGCTCAGGAGGGAACCGTTTCAGAATTGCTTGAGAGCAAGCTAGAAGTGCAATGCCTGTGTACGTAAAATACATTTTAAAAAGAAAAAGTTGAAGCTCAGTGGGAATTGTTGGTGATCTGCCTCTCAAGCTGAAGTTTACAGTTTCCCTTTATCAAATAATTTTAAAGTGAGCAACTCCTTGAGATGAGAAGGGGGGGGG
>VXAL01014421.1:42449-63634 GCA_013399475.1 Chauna torquata | reverse complement strand
GTCTCTGAAGGGAGGGGGGGGGGGGGGAAAAGAGAAAAGGCCTAATAAACACTTGTGTGGTTTTACACCTAGTTGATATATAGCAGTTGTGCTAGTGAGCAGTACAGCTGCCTATGCTAACTGATCGCAGTTGCAAAAAGGATTGTGAGCGAGCTGTCAGCTGCTGTAAGACACCATCCTTGTCCAGCCCTTCTGCAGGGCGTGCGGGTAGTGTATCCAAAGGCACTTGTTGTCTTGGCCTTGTTACTTGGGCTGCTGTGGTACAAAAGCAACTAACATAAATGCCACATGGAAGCTCTCCCCCCCGGCCCCGTAGGAGGCTGACTATTTTTAGTCTACAAGGAAAAACATCTACATGAGGAGGAGGTACCATGCACTGGGGTTTGTTCTCAGGTCCATGGTAGGAAAGCTTCCAGGATCTACTTTAAGCTCCTTGACCATGTTTTCCCTACAAGTTTTCTAGAAGAATTTTTTAGTGTTCAAGGTCCAGGTGTCCAGCCTAAACATGTCAGTGCTCTGCTTGTACCCATTTGTACGTCAGCTCTTCTTAGGTAGCAACATGGAGTTAATCTGAAATACAATTGAAGTCTGTAAACACTGTCAGTCTGGCTGTAAAACCCCGAAGTCTGACTGTAAATCTGGATGTTCACCAAGACAGCTGCTCGGTTGTTTGCAGCTGAGTGGTTTAGCTTGTGATTAGCCTTAAAATAGTGTGTCCCTGTATCTTTGCATGCCCAGTAGCCACGGAGAGGTTGAAGTAGTCCACAGATTCATCCATAGACGACAGTCTCAGGCTTGTGCATGGTGCGTTTATCTGCTCCAGCAGAATAATCCTCTTGTTTTCAGCTGCATGCTTGGCAGTTAAGACACGATCTGTCCTACTTAAGGTATCAGTAAGCATTTAGTGTTATTTAGGGATTACATGAGGACAACAGACACTATTTTGAAGAAACAGTTCATGAGTGGCAGGGTTCATAGAATGAACATTTGCAGTTGTGCACCTGTAAAATATTTGAATTGGGGGGAAAAATAAGTAGTTGCTTCTAAACTGCAAGTCAGGATGCAACGGTAGCTTCCAACTACTTAATATTAAAGCTTGCCTTTGTCAGTTGTAAGAAGTGAATGTAAGCACCCTGTATCTTTAGATCAAACGCATGCATCCATGCAGGCAATCATCAACATTAAATTTACCAGCTTAAAAAAAAAAAGGAGGAGGGCGGTGAAAAACTTGGAATCTGAATTTCAGCGGTGCTTTGGGCTGTAATGTACTACTCAGGTGAAGTGAGGGAATCTGATCCTCTGCAGATTTGATGTGATCTTGGGTAAGCCATTAACAGAACTCGAATTCTCTCCCTGTGTTTGATTCTAGAAGCGTGTGCAGAGATCTGTTGATGCGAGACTTAACTGTCGTGTGCCTTGCTTTCTGCTCCATAAAGTGGAAATAATAGGACTTCCTCTGAGGAGACGGACAGAAATGTACTAAAATGCATGTGAGATATGAAGGGTGATTTGACTGAAAAGTTGCTTGGTCAAGTAGCTGTGCCTTGTGCCCTGCCTCCCCAGCCTGTCCTCGCGCTTGCTGTGCTGAGCGGGCAGGAGCACCCGTGTGGTCTCATGGTGACCAGGTGGCTTAGGAATAGAGCTGTTTAAAGAATGAAATGACTTTTGCTTTTTGCCAAATCCATTTCCCAACCTGGCTCACTGCGCAGCCACCTAAATGCTTCACCTGGCACGAGGCATGGGGCAATGCAAGGCAGGAACAAGTAGCTGGAGGTAAGAGTTTATTAGACGAGCATTAAATGCTGATGAATTAGACACAAAACTGCATCTGAAGTTACAGCCATGTAGTACTGCCTATCCAGCAGTTCTTTATTATGATAAATTCCATGTCTGTGTCCCACAGACCTGCCAGAGGTGCCCTGGGGCCTTCTGTCATGTTTTGAGGCGAATGCAAATACATTTTTGTATCCTAGCTTAAGGAGTTCATCATGTTAAGAAGCAAAACCCAACCTTATCTCCACCACAACTACCCACTAGAGTTTCCCTGGGCCTGTGGTGCTGCGGCCGTGGGCAGGCGTTGGTTTTCGCGCCTTGGGGTGCTTGGGCCAGCGCGCAGGCCCGAGGGGCTGCTTCGGGGTGCAGGTTTGCAGGCTTCAGGGCAGCTGAGGCTTAGGGCGAACAGATGTGAATCTGAGCGCGCTTGTGCAGACTCAGCGTTAATGATCAGCAGTGAGCTGCTCTCCCTTGGGTCCCGCTTCTGCCTGTGCAGAGCTGGCCTGGCCTGGGGATAGCTCTGGGTGCAGCAACCTGTTTCGTGCGCCGAACCGCAGGGTCGGAGTGTGCCTTGTTGGTGCTGCTGCTGCCTGGGGGTTGTGGGCGGGCCACGTTCGGGCTAGTCTGTGCCGTGAGAAGCCAGGCTTTGGATCTTTCCTTCCTACTGAGTTTGTACTGCTGCTTTTGGACCAGAAGCTGCAAACACCTTGTTTCCGGCGTCAATATTTGTATCGCTCATTCATGTTGAGGTTGCTTTAGGCAGGGGAGACCAGGACCAATCTGCAAAGTTGAACATTCAGTAAATCTTTTATTGGTTTAAAAATAAAAAAAAATCACTGCTGTAGAAAGGAGAAGTTTAGAGTGTTGAAGAGAGCAACAGTAAACATAACTGTTCCCTGGAAAACTGTGCTTTCTTGCAGTGTTTTGTTATCTTGCTGGAGATGCCTGCTATGCAGAAGAGCTGGAGCACTTTGCCCTTTTTGTCCCTTTTGAACTTTGACCAATTGGTTGGGATTATTTATAAACCAGGTGCTAATTACACTGCTTCTCATTCTGCTGAACAAAGGTATGCTGGTTTGCTTCCTTGCTGCAGTGAGCGTCTGTCTCCAGGACAAGAGACACAAGTGAAATGGTTGACGAGGAAGCGAAGAGCTTACCTATGGAGTTGAGCGAGAAGGGAGGTGTGGAGAACAATGGGTTTGTTCAAAATGAGGCTTTTGATGACAGGGAGACTGATACCAGTAGCCAAGAAGAAATGCCAAGAACATGTGTTATTGGTGTGAACCCAGCAGCTACAGAGGAGCCAGCTTTGGAGCCCTACGCAGGGATGCCAAAGGAAGTCTTGCTGAAGTTCTCCAACCAAGCCCGGTACAGAGTCACCAGGGAGATTCTCTTCTGGCTCACAATCGCTGCTGCCGTCATGCTCGTGTGCGCTACAATTGCTATTATTGCTCTCTCCCCAAAGTGCCTCGATTGGTGGCAAGCCAGTCCTATCTACCAGATCTACCCTCGTTCTTTCAAGGACAGTGACATGGATGGGAATGGTGACCTGAAAGGTGGGTGAACTTAATTTTTATTATGTGTAAAGCAGGGCAGCAGTCATCTGTGTGTATGTATATAGATGAGGGAAAAAAAAAGTCCAACAGAGAAAGCCACTTGAGAGTGGGGTATAAGTCATCTTACTAATCACCAATGGCAGCTCACATTCTCGTTACTAGATCTCACCAGGAGCTTCTTGCTCAAGTTAAGTCTAAGCCTGGAGTTGGACCGAATGTTTAGGGGTGAGACTGCGAGTGAACAGCAGCACAGTTGCCATTACACAAAAATATCTTCGCAAAACTGAGGTCAGATGTCAGGGTGGGTGGTGCTGAACACTTTGTCATGGTAGTTTGGCTGCCTCTCCATAAGGAGAAGTGAGAAAAATAAAACTGACCAAGTGAGTGTAGAGAAAGATGTGTTACTTCTTGTTTTGTTCAAGGTCTAGGTGTTTTTCGAGCTCTTATGAGTGCATTGAGAAGGTGTACCTGATACCGAGAGGCAATGCCAGGTATTGGTAGCTTAGCTTGAGACTAAGCTTCAGAAGGGGAAGGCTTAACCCCGTAACAGGCAATAAATGTCTAGGCAAGAAGTGCTAGCTGTAATATACTCTACTAGCAAGTGAAGAGAAGAAACCATTTCTGTGGATGTACCCCAGCAGTAACATGCGAGGAAGATGTTGAGAGTATGGGGTTTAAAAAAAAAAAAACTAGGCAGGCTGGAGTGAGGAGTCTTTGGAGGAGGAAAAAAAAAAAAGTATGGGGGGGGGGCGGCGGGGGAACCACCATAGACTTTTCCTAACACCAGGAAAACCTGGGATCTTTGCATTAAAATTGTACTTCCCTTCAGGTGGTCAGAGGATTAAGTGACTTTCAAATGGGAAAGTAATGCTGCTGCTATATTTTAATAAAACACAGGAGTTTGTTTTCAGAAATGAATGTTAAATATATCTCGTGAAATAAGACAATTTCTATTCTGTAGTATAAAAATATTTACTTAGTCATTTTTTTTAATATTCCTGGTTTATCTTCCTTATGAAAGTGGCTTTGAATGGTTTCCATTCTGTGGTCTCATGCTACTCCTGAAGAAATTTCAAGATTGCCCTGCTAGCTGAGATCAGTGAAAACTGGGGATGGTTGTGCATCAAAGGGATCTGTGTTCTGTCTTTGAGAGCCCCCAGCAAACTTATTTCAACAACAATGTTTCATCTTTAGTAAACAGATGATGCTCTTTTCCTTTAACTAGGTATCCAAGAAAAGCTGGACCATATCATGCATTTGAATATAAAAACGGTCTGGATCACGTCTTTCTACAAGTCCCCATTGAAAGACCTTGGCTATGGAGCTGAAGACTTCTATGATATTGATCCCATGTTTGGATCAATGAGTGATTTTGAGAATCTGCTTGCAGCCATACATGATCGAGGTAGACTGCAACTCTGATCAAAATAGCTCTCTGATGAAAAAAGACGTTCGCTTGTGTGACGCGGGTGTGCCTTGCAGCGTTAGGTTATGATCCGAGATTTCAGTTTGTTCGTCTGGCAATCCCCCCATTCGCCGAGCAGATGGAGGCGTCACTGAAGGGCACAGGCTAACTCCCCGGCTCGTGAGCGGGGATCCTGGGGTGGTGCGGGGAGCTGCGACCGCAGCGTCAGGCTGCCGTGTGTCCTCTGCGACGCTCACGGCTGCGGGGCTGACCTGCTGCCGTGCTCCCCGCTGCGTCCGGGAGTGCGCATCAGCAGCCCAAGGACATCGCGCCTGCAATGCAGTCGTTTCTGGCGTAGACTTCATTGCCAATGGCTGCTTTCTGGAGAAAGCAGAAAAACAATTACAAGGTCGGGAGGAAGCGTATGCTTCCTTCCTGCAACTGCGTCCTTGGTTGGTGTGTGTGCCTTAGACCAAATGCTTGCCCAGGCGTTTCATTTTACGGTGTTGAGCTGAATGGAAAATGGTTTGCCAGTCCCCAAAACGTCTGAGACTTCAAAAAAATGCTTAATCCGTAGGAAGGGTGAGGAAGAACGTGTGCATTAACGCTGGAGGGGTGATGCTCATTTCCCAGCTGCAAGATGGGAGACATGTTGAAGTCAGAGTTTTTGGCCAGAGTTGGTGGAAGTGGTTTGTAACCACAGAAATCTGTTCTGATTTTTCTTCCCCTTTCATGGGGAAGAGTCCCAGCAAGATATGCTGCAGCTACTGGCTCACCCTCGTTGGTTTAACCGTACAGGTAGCCTGGGGCTTTTTGTCCTTGCGCGTGTGTTTCCGTAGCCCCAGCCGACAGCGCTGTGCGAGCCCAAGCTACATGCTCGCCAGTCCCTCGAGCATGAACCCAAGCTTCCAGGCTTTGGAAGAAGACCAAATGCTTGTGATATACTACATTAAGAAAAATGTGAACTTTGCCTTAAAAGGCTGAATTTTTATATATATATGTGTGTGTATATATGTATGTGTGAGTATGTATGTATATATATATATATATATATATATATAAATATATATGGTTTGATTTTTTTTTTAAGGGTTAAAGGTGATCATGGATTTCATACCAAACCACACAAGCGACAAGCACCGATGGTTTCAGCTTAGTCGCAATCGGACTGGGAAGTACGCGGACTACTACATCTGGCAGGACTGCGTGCAGGCGGGGGCGGTGGTCACTGCTCCCAACAACTGGGTAAGCGTGGGGAGGGACACTTGTAAATCACCTGCTGGATTGCAGATAACAACAACAGCTATAGCACAGTTGTCCCGGTGGACACTGGGCTATAAATGGTTGCTTATGGGTACAGACCTAAGTTACTAAATGAGGCTGCGTGGGTTAAGATTTAAACCGGTTCAGGGTGGAGGGGTCCTACTTCAAACAATTTAAAAAAAGAAATTACTCCACACTAAAAACTTCATCTTTGCTCTGCAGTCATAGTTGGTGGGGAAGAAAACAAAGCAGCATGTTCTTGGCTTTTCTTCCCCTTTTCTGGAAGGCGGTTGGGCTGGAAGGTGGGTTGCCTACTTCATCTGCTCTGGGGAAAACAGGAAGATGTATTATTTAAAATGTATTCTCTGTATAGGGTTACCCAGAGAAGCTGTGGATGCCCCATCCCTGGAAGTGCTCAAGGCCAGGTTGGATGGGGCTTTGGGCAACCTGGTCTGGTGGGAGGTGTCCCTGCCCATGGCCAGGGGGGTTGGAGATAGATGGTCTTTAAGGTCCCTTCCAGCCCAAACCAGTCTGTGATTCTGATTTATCTGAACTCTGAATTGATGGGTGCACACTTAAGCACTTGCATATTCTAAAAACTCGAGGTGGTATTATTACTTTCTCACATCTAATCGTTTTGTTTGGTTGGTTTTGTTGTGCTTTCCTGTTGTGTTTTTAACTGGAGTCTTAAGAGCTACCTTAGTTTTTGGAATCCTTTATTACAGAGATAATAAAATTAACATTTTAACACGCTGACTGTTGTTGGTGCTTCAAAGGGATCAGACCAGATTGCAGAAAGTTAACTAAAGCTATTTTTGACTACAGTTTTAGGAAAATAAATTCCGAAAGAAATGGTCCCACCCATGTTTTCCCCTCTTTGTAATAATTCCCAGCAAAAGTCTACTTAAAAGAGGAATGAAACAGAGCATTGAACATGAAATACACATGGCAAAACCTCACTGAAGATAGGAGCAGCTAACAGGAGAAGGAAATGGGAAACAAAGCATCAAACTCTACTCAAAACGTAGTCCATTGATTAGACACTTTGTGCTTTATTACATGCTTGTAACGCACCACATCTTAAAGTACGCATATGACTAAATGTTTGTTAAATTGAGAGTTCTGATTATTTTTCTTCCCCCTTATGTGAACAGGTGAGTGTATACGGGAATTCCAGCTGGCAGTTTGATGATGTGAGAAAACAATGTTATTTTCATCAGTTTGGGAAAGAACAGCCAGATTTAAATTTCCGCAACCTTGCTGTTCAACAAGAAATCCATGTAAGTATATGACCTGCTGCTGCTGCACCAATAGCCAAGCAGATATTTCTACACTGATTTTGATTATTTGTGCTACACAATTTACAATCTAGTTGGAAGTAATTCAAGGCTTACGGTATATGTAAATAATGAAAATGAAAAAGTGAAATGAAAAAACTTTGTAATGAAAATTCAAGCTTTATCTTCTGATGCTGCCAGTATCAGAGCTATTTTGTTTCAAGTCTTTTTAATTTAAAAGCAAGCCGACAACAACAAAAGGAAACTCACCTTGAGTGGAAGCACTGGCAGTGTGTTTGTTGCAGTGCTCTGGGTGTTAAGAAGGTGTAGGTACTATTTGCTTTTTTGCTGGTTTACGTCCCTGCTCTCACAAGTGCATGGCAAGATCTTGATTGTTTTTTGGAACAGGCTATTGTGCTTTAAAAGGAGTTCCCTGAGCCTTCAGTGGGAAGAGGAAGGGAATCTTAAAATTTCTTTGCTTTGATGCTTTAGGAGCCCTCTGCTTTTCATCATAGTCTTATTCATAAGCAGTTCATAGTTAGCTCTCTATGAACCATACCTGTCCTTCAGCTTAGTTTTTCCCACTCAAAAAAATTTCTCAAAAGTGGATGGCCACAATTAAACATATTTAAAAAAAAAAAAAAGGTGTCTGGGCAGGATCTTGTACAATGGCATAAATACTCCCCCTCTAAGCCCTAAGATTGTTGTTACTTGCCTTGAAGACGCTGCGAGTAGTCGCATAATCTAAAACAACTGCTGCAAGGAAGCATTGAGGACAACATTTGGAAGGATTGGCATGGACGGTCAAGCTTCTCTTGCACTGAAGCTGGTGCTGAAGTACAGCTCAATCACCCAAGCTGAGAGAAGCTTTAATCTCTGTTGACACAAGGAGCTGTTCACTAGCCAGCCCAAGGGCGGGTGACTCCTTGTTTTAGCGGAGGTGTTTGCATTTTCACGGAAGCGAGGCAATGCTGATCTGAAATGCAAGCAATGCCTGAGCTTGTGGATAAGGAGGAGTTGGTGAGTTTCGGTCTGACTATCTCTCTGACCACTTTCACGTGGGGAGAGACAGGTGGGTGGCCTTTACAGCCAAGAATGGTTCACCAAGGAAGGGTTGTGCTTTGAAACCTCATGCCTGTCTGCATCGTGTCTCCCAGTAAACAAAGTACAATTCGTTAAAATGTTGGGCAGTAGCCCTGAAACTGGGGAGTATGACAACTGCTTTTTTTTTCCCTTTTTTTTTTCCTTTAAGTAGTACAGCTTCTTCGAGTGTTTTAATATAGTTCTTACGTGTTTGCTGCTCTGTACTATTGAATTTTGGTGCATTTCTTTGGTGCTAGTCTTCACGTCTGCCCAATTCTAGTGAGAATGTCTCGTGGGCTGTCTCTGGGGCATCTCTTCTCACTGTTGGTATTGCAAGTGCATGAAGAAATGAAACATTTTTGGTCTTGTTTGTTAACTGAAGCATGAAATGAGACTGCTCTCAAGACTGATCCTTGACAAACTCCAGTAGTAACCTCTCTGTCTTGATGCTTCTTGTAACACCACGTCTTTCCACTCTCCTTTTTTCTGCCATTCAGGCTGGATGGGATTTTGAGAAACCTGATCTAGAGGAGGGTGTCCCTGCCCACGGCAGGGGGGGCTGGAACTAGATGATCCTTAAGGGTCCCTTCCAACCCAAACCATTCCATGGGTCTGTGGTTCTTTTCAATAGTCATGGCTAATTTTTTTTTTTAATGGTACCTGGTACATTACTGAAGCTAAAGTAGCAAAACAATGCTGTATTTCTTATGCAAAGAGATGAAATGAAGACTGATAAGTTTGGTCTGATAATACCCACCTTTGCTAACTGCTTTTGAACATCGTTACATGCTCCAGCATGTTAAAGAATAATCTTTATCTAGTATGTTAATTCAAAATCCTATTTCAGGTTAGGACTCTGCAAATGAGCAGGAAGCAACAGTATTCTTCCAAAGAAGCTGAAGTCTTTGGTTTAGCCCCTAAGCATGTGAGAGCAATAAACCTTTTAGCAGCCAGAGTGTTGCAGCTTTCTCACATAAATAAGAGTAATCAGTCTAATCAAGTCAGTGCTTGATATTTGCACTGCTGGTACCTGGTGCTGCTTTTGTGTTGAGCATGTGCATAAAAATCAAGTATCTTTTGGTGGATTCAATATTGGACAGACACCATATTGAGAGCTGCTGCTTTCAGAATGGCTTCACGAGAAAGTACAGCTCCGTAAGGTGGACTCCTTATTTGCCAAACAAAAATCTGTAAAGCTTGAATGTGGAGTAGTTCTACTCCAGCCTATTCTGTCAAGTGTACTTCATACACCTTTTGAAAATATTTAATAAATTAAAAATTAAAAAAAAAAGTGTTGTACTCAGATTAAAAAACAGTATCTGGTCTAAAGGAACACTTGCACAAACTGCTCAGGGGTGGGGGGTTGAACTTTAGAGTTGTTTGTGAAAAGTAGAGCAATTAGAATTGTAGTAATACAATAACTACTGAAGTAGGAAATAATTTTACTAATAGTGACTAACCTCTACCTTTGGTAGTGGAATTATTATCCAAGTTAACTGCTATAGATTTAATTTTTTGTGTGTTCCTGCAAATCAACAAATAAGCCTGAAAATAAAATAAAATTCACATCTGTCAAATAGAAGGGAACAAGCATTTTCAGAGCTCTATTGTATGAAAAGAAAATTGGTGGCACAAGGTCTGTGCAGAACAACATATTCTCGCATATTTGAATCAATGTGTTCTAATTGTGTGCAGGCGAGATGGGTGTTCACCAACAATAGTGCTTAGCATGATCCCAGTTGTTCTGATGGAAGAGATTAGAAAGCTCTTAGTGAGGCATGCCCTGGCTTTGGTCTCCTGAATTATGGGAGAATTTAGACCAGTCTTTCTCTTTTATACCAGAAGAAATAATAAGACATGTTTTATTTATATATTAGTTCTAACTTGACAGAATTCACTTTAACTTCTAGTAAAATTAGAAGTACAAATTCAAAAATAAACTGTTAAATATTAATACCTACAATAGGTTTAATTTTCTCTTTAAGTATACTTTTTGATTAGGATGGGCTCACTTGAAATTCTCTACTTTTCCTTTTGTCTAGGATATTATCAAATTTTGGCTTGACAAGGGAATTGATGGATTTAGTTTTGTTGCTGTTAAATTTCTTCTAGAAGCCACGCATCTACGAAACGAGCCACAAGTGAACAAGTCTCAGAACTCTGTAATGTATATTTTGTCTCTTTTTCTGTATTTTCCACTGGGGCAAGAGAGTGTTTTTACTCTTCGGGGTCTTAAGGTGTTAGGAACATGGAGTCAGTTGTGTTCCTTGGAAGGGAAGTGGCTCTTGGGCTCCCTGCAGAAGGAACATGTACAAGAAAGAAGCAAGCAGGAGTGCTGTGGGTGAGAAGAGAATTGTCCATTTGCCCTTCATATTTCTGTTCTGACAGAGTTCGAATTTTGTTTAAAATATTTTGCTTTTCAATTTATATTCTGAAAAGACCGGTGTTGTGAGTTTCAATAGTTTATCGGTTGTCTTTGGGGAGCCAATTACAAGAGGCAGGCTCGGTGCTCTGCCTCACTTGGGATCCCATAGCAGCCACTAGCACGTATTTCTTCTAAATTGCTGGTAGGAATCAGAGTAAAACAAACAAAAAATGCTACCTCATGTTGGCAGTACATTACAGCGAGAGGTGGCCAGAGGCAGTCGGAAGCATCCAGCCCATTACGTATGCAAGTTGCTTTTGCTGAGGTAGTGAACCCAGTGATGTCAGCAGATAGTGCCAGCACTAAGATGCTGTTCCCCTGCTGAGTTGGGGATCATGTAAAACTCATCAGCTCCACAAATATTGTTGCTTTGAGTTACCACAACAACATTGTGCCTGTTTCCAACCAGGTGTGTGGCCAGAGCACCCGCTGTGCTCGGTGCTGCTGAGGGGCTCTGTTGGTTAGCGCTGAGAGCAGTTCCCCAGGCACAGTTCAGATCCGCACCGTTAGTGTTGGTATGCTAAACTCATTTCAGTTAAACTTTTACCTGGGTTGGTGGACTGTCTCGAGAAAGGACAGCAAGAATTTGGAGAGTTCTGAGTTCTACAATACTGGAGAACTAATGAGGAATATTGGCTTGGTCTTTAAGGAGAGCATCACAGCCTATTCCGAGCTCTACCATGACTACACAACCACACAAGTTGGTATGCATGATATCATCCGTAGCTTCCGCCAAACCATGGATCAATTCAGCAGGGAACCTGGCCGATACAGGTAATCGTTATTATAGCTAGTGTTTTTTCTCTGATGTTTATCACCCTCTTGCTAGCAATAAAATGTTTTTTCAATAACATTATATGATGTAAAATGTTTTCTTCCTCAAGTGCAAATAGCAGTGCATAGGGTACGTTATCTCTTCCCCAGTGTGTGCCAAAAAGAAAGTGTGCAGTGAGTTGGCCCAGGTAGCTCTACTGTATCTGTGACTGTACAAAAGTAGAATGTGTGACCACTCAGATTGTGGTCGCTCAGACCGCTGCAATGAAAGCCCATAAGGCTGATCCATTGTCTAGCATTAATAATACAGTTCATATTGGACCCATAGTTGGAGATTGTTAGAATCACAGCACAGCTGAGGTGGAAAGGGACCTCTGAAGATCATCTGGTCCAACTGCCCTGCTCAAGCAGGGCCACCTAGAGCTGATTGCTCAGGACCGTGTCCAGATGGCTTGTGAAGATCTCCAGGGATGGAGACTCTACGGCCTCTCTGGGCAACCTGTGCCAATGCTTGGTCCCTCTTATAGGGTTTTTTGTTTTTAAAAAAAAAAAAAAAAATTTTTTTTCTTTCCACGCAGACAGAACCTCCTGTGTTCCAGTGTGGGCCCATTGCCCCGTGTACTGTCACTGGGCACCACTGAAAAGAGCCTGGCTCCATCTTCTTTACATCCTCCCTTCAGATACTTAGCTACACTGAGGTCCCCTGAGCCTCCTCTTCTTCATGCTGAACAGTCCCAGCTCTCTTAGCCCCTTTCCTAATAGGAGAGGATGATGATCTTTGTGGTCCTTTGCTGGACTCTCTCCAGTATGCCCATGTTTTGTACTGGGGAGCCCAGAACTGGACCCTGCGTTCCAGGTGTGGCCTCACCAGTGCTGAGTAGAGGGGAAGGATCACCTCGCTTGACCTGCTGCTGGCAGTGCTGCTCCTAATGCAGCCCAAAACTCTGTTGACCTTCTTTGTGGGAAGGCTACCTGGCTGGCTCATGTTCAATGAGCCAGGACCATGTTGTTCACCAGGACCCCCGTGTCCTTTTCTGCAAAGCTGCCTTCCAGCATGAAAATTGCTAGAATGGAGTTGTGTAGGTGTGTTTTTGGAAAGACAAGGCTTATTCAGATACAGCCTTTTGCTGATGCTTGTAGATTTTCCACCAGAAATTTCCAAGAAGTATTTCCCCTTATCTGCTTTACAAAATCTAAATTTCTCTGTGTGTTTTTGAGGGGAAGGAGGGAAGTGGATGTAACTCTTAACCCTGTGTTATTTTCTAAGCATGTCAAACACCATTCCTAGCTTTCTTCAGCTCTGTACAAAAACCAGGAATGAGACAAACCAAGTACTTGTGTATTTCTTTGTAGATTTATGGGTTCTGATGGTGATGAAGATGTAGGAGCAACAATGATGTATTATGGAACAACTTTTGTCCAAGAAGCAGACTTCCCATTCAATTTCTACCTAATTAACATGAAAAATCTATCGGGCAACAGTATTTTTGAAGCTGTCAACTTGTGGATGGAAAACATGCCTGAAGGAAAATGGCCAAACTGGGCGGTAAGAGTCCTGATCTTGTTCTTATTGGAAGAGCCCTGTTCCTAGGTGATAGAAACCTGTAGGTAATAGTTCCTCCTAAGGCTAGAGAAACACCCCGCCCATGCACATTGATTTCACTGGGATTAGCTTTGCAGGTATTTGCTATGAAGCCCGTTTGGGACGTGTAAGAGATGAGCTGTAGGCAATGCACCGAAATTACTGGCTTTGTTCGTTTCCATAAATGCAACATGGGAGCAGTTCTGCTTAGGTATCAAATGTGATTCTCAGGAATGCAGTTTTGTATCCTCAAGGCAGCCCCTCTGGGGAGGGGGCAAAATGCCCAAGAGCGTATTTAGAAACAGCTTTTGGCTGTTCTGGCTTTCAGAAAGAAAAAGGCAACGAGCTCATACACAGACCATATGGAGCTGCGGCCACTTGTTTCACCACATCCCTTCCTACATTCAGACCTCTCCTTTGTTTCAATGCCATGCTCAGGCGTGCCTACCTTTTGGACCTTCTCCTTCGGGGCTGCCAACTTTTTGCAGCGCCAGTATAAGAGCAGTCATCAAGCACTGCCTTCGCGTGGCAGAGAAAATGGTAGAAATCTGAGGGAACTGTAACTGGGGGGAGTTAACGAAGTCTCAGGCTGAATTGTCATCTCCCTTTGCTTCCACCACCTACATTCTAAAATGTTTTGGGGAGAAATTTGTACTGGCATCAAAATAAAGATTGTCCTTACAGACCTGGAGGTGAAAGGGGGAAGAATAACCCACTACCTTATTAAAGCAGCTAACAACGCTGCGGGTCGTTCTAAGTGGTAAGGCTCGCTTCTCAAAATGAGTCACCCTTGTCATTATCTCTTTTGGGTGATAGTAACATTAATGTGATTATGCAATTGGAATGTGCATGTGAGCGTTTGGCCAATACATGTGAAACACTTAGTAGATGCTGGTTTTTGGTGTATGTCGCTTTACAAGGGGAAATAGGCTGGAGTCCTCTCTTTCAGCCCTGTGAAGATATGTCAATTTAAATAAATTTGTTTTCTGTTTATTTTGGTGCCTGTGAATGGAATTTGACTCAAAATGGCTTTTGTCTTAAACCAGTTTCACTTATGCATAGAATTTTGTAATGTCAGTTTAATGGAATGGTATTTTCTTCAGGTCGGAAGCCCTAACACTGCTCGGATTTCATCTCGGTTTGGGAAGAAGTATGTGAGTGTTATAAACATGCTGCTTTTAACCCTCCCTGGTACTCCTATAACTTACTATGGTGAAGAAATAGGCATGGAGAACATTGCATCAGAAAATGTAAGTGAAGAATGTATAAACTCTGATCCTGTTGTTATTTAGTTCTGAGAAATGAAACTTCCAAAAATACAGGAGCTCTCGCTTAACTAAACCGAATCCAGTCTTTCCCAATGTTTAGGTGGCATTCTGTGTTCCACCTTGCAGAGCCGTTGTACAGAACGCAGAAATGGCCAGGCCAAGACCAGAACCAAGGCCCTGACGCGTGCCTGAGCCGCTAGGTTGTGATCCTGGGCCCTGCCTTCTGCCCTCTGCCAGATCAGTTTTTGTGCGCTTTGCAGCGGCGTGGCTTTGCTTCACTTCAGCAGAAGAGGTAGCAAGTGCCAATGCCAGGCCTAGGCTAGTGGCTCCGAGAGCTGCGTTCGGTCATCCAAGGCAAGAGGAACAGAGCCTTGTATCTCCTTCCTCCCACAGTACTTTATTCACTCTGCCAAGGTCCACTGTTTCCTGGCTACTTTTTAAAGGAAGTCCGAGTTCGTGGGAGCACAGCTAGAGCCCCCATCTCCTGGAGGCTGCTTTGCTCTCACTATAGAGGCACCTCCCAGAGCCACAGCCCCCTCTGAAGCTCAGAAGAGGGGAGTCTCCAGAAAGGGGGGGTGTGCAGACCAGCCACTGCTTAGCATTTCCTGATGGAAGTGGCTTTTCCTTGTCACACAGGTTTTGTTTTATTTGTATTTTAGATCCAAAGGGATAAAAGATTTAGGTACCTGAGCCTGGGGATGGGGTGCCTAACTCATTCATTCATAGTTCAAGTAACACGCAGCAGGATGTTCGTGTTTTGTTAGATGACAGAAATGTTCAGAAGTAACCTTACTCAAGGTCAAGGGGTTAAACCAAAGCCCCTGTGCCTTTCACACTGTGCTGACCTGCCTGACTTTCAGTTCTCATATTCTGCCCGTAGAATTTCTCATCTCTTCTACGATCATACCTGACTGCTGTGGTGTCTTTTGTCGGAGATGTACTGGCGTGACTGGAAAAGGTCATGCCCAAAAGGGAACGGCTCAGCTCTGCCTCTTACGACCGTATTTGAGCACCTTAAGAAATGGTCCGATGGCAGATGCTGTTTTTGCTGTGGAAAGCCTCTGTTACAGACTGAGACTGCTTCTGATGGTGTTACCAACAGTACTGGCTAGTTCTGTACCAAAGGGAAGGACGTGCTTGCATAAGCACAGGGTTGTCTCTAGGTTTGCCTGATTCAGATGTGAGGAGATGATTCTCTGACTTAGGAAATCATTCTGCTGAGAAATGCCTAGGTCAGAACATCTCCTGCATTTTCTTTCTGCTGTTGATTACTGCAGGCAGAAAGATACTCTTCAGAAAAGTGACTTGCCCTTGTCTCCTCAGGGCATACGCTCGTTTAGTAGCCACCCTGTGGCTCACGGCTTTGTAACAATGCAAAACCACTCTTCAGTCAATCTGGAGAGGAAGAATCCCTGATTAATGGGCGTCTTAGAGAGAGTATTTGCTAAGGGAATAGTTTTTAGCCCCAGCATTTGAAAATGTTTGAGAAAAACTAAAAGAGGTAAAAATGAAAGGTAGTGTTACCAGTGTTAAAAACTTGGGATTCTTTTTTCTTGCTTTTCAGAACATGCTAAAAAGAGAAACCCGTTATTTATAATGTCATGAAGCAAAGTGACAATTTCTTTTGTTGAGCTGCTGTTCTGACAGATTGTATTGAAAAGTGCCCTTTATATGAAAAACAGTTTTCATCGAAAACAAACACCCAAAGTATGTGCAAAATATTTTATGCCCTCTTATATCATTAACTTTAAGTGTCAGATCTTTTGGCAAGCTCTTCAATAACAGTGAGGAAGCTTTTTCAGAATTTTTCTGAATCTTTCAAAACGAGAACTTCAGACTTTTTACATCAACACTTTCTAATCAGCTAAAAGCTGGTATTCAATACAATTTTTGCACTTGAGAAAATTTTTCTTTCTAACATAAGTAATCCTGTCCAAGCTACAGCCCTTGCAAATATAAGCTTGTCTAGTTATTTATCAGAATATTCTAGCTGTTTTTACTAAACTTTTATCCAACCATCTGTTGCAAGGGGAGACTACTAGACTCGTTTGGGAACTCCACATTTTACCCAGTGATGCTGTATCTATTAAACTGTCCATTCTCTTCCATTTCGGCAACTCTCTCTTCCTATTTTCTCACTGTATCTCTTTAGATTTGCAGCAGGATTACATCCTCCTTGTTGAATCTTAACATAAGCTGGAGAAAACGATACTGAAATGGAGATTGTATAGAAGACGTGAGAACATGTTATTTGAGGGATAACTTTTTAACAGACTAATCAAAGCAAGTGACTCCTTGGCAATGGCTCTAAAACCACTTCATTTTCCAGGCGACCTTTCCAGAGAAATCCCCCATGCAGTGGGATGGCAAAGTTAATGCTGGTTTTACTGAAGGCAACAGTAGCTGGTTACCTGTTAACCCTGACTACCAAAGTGTGAACGTTGAAGTAGGTATCTGTGTGACAAACCAATGGTCTACAAATATTTTCATGCATCCGTTTTGCTCTGACTTCCTAGTGGGAACTGGCAGCGTAACTAATAAAAACAAACTCCAGGGAGGAAAACAGAAGGGCATGGAATCCTAACTAATTTTATCAGAGAAGGAAATCCTTGCACCAGCAAGGAGTCTTCATCTATATTCATTTAAACAGAGCAACTGCAATTATAATGTAGATGTAGCATTTGGCTTTTCAACATCCTTTCAATGATTTTAACATTAAATTGAAATCCCGTGTTTTTTCATTGATGTTAGTGTATAAAGCACTGTCCTTGTAACAAGAACTTAACACAGACCATCTCTAATGTAAGTAAACAAGTTTTTCAAAGCAGTTGAGCAGTGGATCAAACAGATTTTGCTGATCTACAGTGCTGACTAGAATTGAAGACAAAAATATAACTCACAGAGAGGAAAAAAATAAAATGGGAAATAAATCCTGTGACTTCAGTAGATCAGTCTCAATGAAAAATGTTCACTATCAAGCTTCTAATGGCTTTCTGCAGAATAAATACTCAAAGGGACACCTGGGGAGGCAGAAGTAGCGTCAGTGCCAGGGAAATTCTGTCCTGCCAAATAACCTCTCTGCCACCGCACAAATACCAAGAAAGTGCAGGAGAAAAAGCAGTTTTTCAGTGGAACTAGCAGACAAAATCAAAGAGTTGATTGTCAAAACTGAATCCTGATAGGCATGCTCTTGGCAGACTGTGTGGGTGCGAGAGGTAAGTAGCATCTCCTACGTTCAGTGGGAAGAAACGACCCCATTAATGCCGACTTTGTTGCAGGCTCAGATGACCTGGTCCAACTCAACCCTGAGTTTGTACAGACAGCTAACTTTACTTCGCAACAACGAACTGCCCATTCATCGGGGGTGGATGTGCTACATCTGGAATGACAGTAATGTTTTTGTGTATGTCAGGGAATTAGACGGGTTAGATAGAGTCTTTATGATGGTTCTCAATTTTGGACAGGAATCGACAATAGACCTCAAAGCTATAGTTCCTAGCCTTCCATCCACAGCTGTTATAAGACTGAGTACTAATTTTAGCAATACTGGTAAAGCTGTCAATACCAAAATAATTAAAACTGAAGTGGGAGAAGGCCTGGTCCTTGAATATAAAACAGAAAAGCCTGTTCATACTATGGAAGCTTTTCAAGAAAACTGTTTTGTGGCAGAAAAAGCTTGTTATTCCAGTGCCTTTGATTTACTCTACGTGAACTGTTAAGTGCAAGAGCAGAATAACCAAACTTCATGTTAATTTAGAAAATGCTGATTTCAGGGAAATACTAAAAAAATTTCAATTTTTTGCTTTTCAAACTTGCTTTGTATACAAAATAGCCTGAAAAATAAAATTGATACCTAACTGCCTTGTATCTGTATTGGTGATGAAACACTAGTATGTATAAACAGTGATCACAGTTCAGACACCCCCATTGTGTCTGTGGAGAGAAGTCAGTGTCCTAAAAGACTGTCCTGTTTAAGTGGGTGTGAAGAATGGGAGCAGTTGCTTCCTGGGTGCTGCTCCTTACAATTGCTGATAATGAAGCACTCTTGAGAATCCAGAGTCTGTGGCAGTTGACACTATTTATTTAGTTATTTATTTTTATGTCTGTAGCTTTAGAATGGGTTTTACAAAGGGGTGGCTCTGTATTTATTAAAATATGTAAAAGCAAGCTAGATTACTAGTATATAAAGTTGTGATGGTTTACCTCTTCTCTCAATTCTAATATGTACCAAGCAATGAGTAGCAGTTTTGTGCAAGACTGCCTTCCTCAGAAGTTACAAAAGCTATAAATCAAGGTGCTCTGGTGGAGACATTCTTTTTGTTTTGTCCTCTGGAGAGCCTCTGGCATCTCCTTTTGGGGCATTCATTTGTGTTGTCTTCCGGAGGGACTTTGGCACCTCCTTTTAAGATCACCATGCTAGTTAAGGCCACTGCAAGATTTCAAATCTACTCAGATGAGAGTTCTGCTACTTCTAAATTCCTGTTCTTGAGAGTCCATTTTTTCTTTGCGGTCTGTTCGGCCCCCACCTTATGATCAGTACGCCGTGGCTGCTGTGTAGCTAGGAAGGGCAATAATAATCATTACTTACAGATGGGAATTAATTAGTTTTTGAGACTTTTTAATCAAATACAACTTTGTGGAAGATTCATTGCCTTGTGTAAAATTTGTTCTTGGAAGAGAGGTCTTAGACTGGAAAGGCTGCCCATAAAAAGTGAGCATCTTCACACGTTAGGCTTTCAGCACAAACTGTTTTGCACTACTGCTCCACTTGTATAGTGCTGTACTACTTGCTTATGAGCAGAACTGTACACGAAGGCAGATACTTCCTTACCATTTGGCAAGGGAGAAATTTAGCTTAGTTTCTATGTTTATAAACCCATGCCACACCCAACTTTGTCTTTGAATTTCTGGTTTGCTTATGCCTATAAAGCAGGGATCCATCTGGCAAAGGTGTTCATTCTTTCATATAAATAAAAATCTGACCCGAAGTTCTTCAGGTGGTTGACATGTTTATCAGCTATTTGCAGGAGTTGATATAATATTGGGGATGCATCACACTTCAAGTTCTTTGTTCAGAAAAGCAAGGTGTCTTGCAACCTAAAGCAAGGAAAATATTTTATTATAAAATAATAAAACTTGTTGCACTATAAACCTCCAGGTTATTGTACAGCTATTCCATTCTTCCTTTCCCATACCGATGCTAAGCAATACCTTGCCCTAAAACCAAATAAGGCTTTTCCTTGAAAACTTTATTTTGGGAATAACTGCCAGAATAATTAACACTGGCTAGGATTTGTAAAAATTAACAGTAATAAAATGTGATTAGTCTGAGACATCAGTAATAATATGGCAGGTCTTGGCAGTCTGTTGCTTTTAGCATACACACTTGTAGAAGGTGCAACACCTTGAAACCTAATTGTAGTAGCTTCCTTTGACAGTACAGATCATGCATCCCAAAATGTAAAGATCAAACCCATCATACGTATTTTACTTACAAGGAAGATGGAAGTAAATAAATGACTAGTATGGCAAAATTAAGCTCTTAATACTCTACAGTGCAAGACTCTTCATGCTGGAACAACATTTTGCACAACTTAGAACCTTTCATTCAAAGCTCTTACCACATTACAGTGGGATTTTAACGCTATTTTGAGGTTTAAGGCACAATGAGGTTCAATAATCTGTTTCTGTCATTTGTTCCTTTGTATGTAGATTCAAAAGCGACCTTAATTCCAGCAGTTTTTTTTCTTTTAATACTTCAAACGTACATTCAATGACTGCATGAACTACTGAGGTTTAAGTATCAGTTGAGGAAAACCTCCACACTGTGTTACGGATGCGTACAAGAAAGGGAACATACCTCATTTAGTGAATCCTCCCAAGACAAGTCACAATGACTGCCATTTGCCTGGATGTCTAAGATGATATTAGGGATCCCATTTCCTGGAACAATGAAGCTAGTGATCACTTGACACTCAATGAACAAGGAAAGGTAAGTGGAGGATGTGAATTGGTTAGGGATAGATAATTATTCTACCCTCTGTTCTGGAAGAATTTCTGCTGTTCCTTATGGCAAAAAAAAAAAAACATATAGGGACTTGCTGGATGAACTATTTGTATTTCTGTTAACCAAGCATTTGAAAAATATTTATACATTGTGCGTATGTTCTGACTCTCCTTAGAAAGATCTGGTTTCTCTTTCTAAGTAAAGACAGATACTGGATTGTATTGTACAAATGAATGCATTTAAGGAAGAGTCAATCTGTAGTGTTTAATTACATGACTACTAATATTCTGCTTTAGTTGAGTCCATGTATCTTTAATATTCTTACCTTTCTTTCTTGTTCTGTGGGCATGATCTAGTGCAGCCTTCCTAAGTTTCTGAACATATCGTAGAACTCCTGTTAGTGGTATTCGTTGATCATTTTCATATGCTGTTATAAAAACTGAAGGATAACACTGAGATTAAGAAAACAAAAAGTTACATGCTTGACAACGGACTTTCTTTTAAACTGAATAAGCACATTTTTCTCCATATATCTTACTGTACTACTTGTTACAGTTAACCTAAAATGTATTTATTGCATAATTGCCTGTTCTTGAAAAAGCATGTTACTTTTATCAGTAACTGGAAAAAGCATTTTGGTTTGAAAAATGTCAATATTAGGGGATCATTTACTTGCAAAGGGTAATCAAAACCCATCCTCTCCACACACACACACACACTAATAATCGTGGAATGACACATTTTAAACAGAACAGCAGTTGAGATTTACTTT
>VXAL01014421.1:10581-25401 GCA_013399475.1 Chauna torquata | reverse complement strand
TGAGGGGCCCGACTCTGCCCCGCCGGTGCCCGGCGGGGGCACTCGGTGGCTTGCGGAAAGCCGCGGGCTCCGGGTGGCTGCCCGCCCGCCTGCCTGCCTCGCGTGGCTGACAGGAGGACTGCGAAAAATGCGTACCAGGGGTTGCGGGTGGGTTTGTAGTCCTCTTTCTGGGAAAAACAGTAATAATAAAAAATATGCATGCATACATGTATACATGTGGCTCTTTAAAGTGTGTTTCCAAAAGATCCCAAAAACAAACTGTGCTCTTCTGAGCAGTTTTCGTGAGAGGGGGGCCAGAGCCCTGCTTGGTACACTTCAGCACGTTGAGGGGGTTCGTTTGGGATTCTTAGATTGTGGTTTGACACCTTTTACTAGTACTGTTGAATTTGGTTATCATAGTTCTTACCAAATTCCTGCCCTCTGACACCCTGTCCCCAAACTTTCGTGCAGCAGCATGGCAAACTGGGGAGCGATTCATCTCAGTGCAACGAAAATTGTTTTACCTGTTTGTGGCCTGCTCCGCAGTGCGGCCGTACCTGGAAGGGGCGATGGGAGGAAGAGGGTGAAGAGAACGGAACAGCAAGCGGTTTTCACCAGCACTCCTGGTGAAAAGCAGCTCGTCAGCCGCAACCCTCAGTACTTTTCTGAACCCTTTAAGAGAGAGGCAAGGCTATAAGTTGGAAACAATTCCTCTATAGATAACATAAAAGCTTAAAAACCTGAATCTGTTTATTTGCTGTTATTACGAGATGTAACATTTATGTCCCTACCTTAAACGTTTAGGTTTGTGCAAATGGATGCCTGGGGCTGCCCATGGCGAGCTCTCCCCGTGAAGGCGCGGTAGCAGCAGTGGGTCTGACGGCAGCAGTTGGGTTGAAGGAGAGGGATCCGACTGCAGTCAGGTAGCAGAAAGGGAGGTGCAGGGAGGTTAATACTGGCCTTTTCTTGAGTGTGTGCTTTTGGTTTGTAAATTCTGCAGTCTTGTTCAACTGGACAAACTTCTGTTTTATTATATGATAAAGCAATACTGTCTTTTATGTTTTCAGGCTGTCACCTTTGGCATATCCCTGTCCCTTAAAATCATAAGGAACTTTTCATAACAATCAAATGGGTGTGTGAGGGGGTGCATGTAGGTATTTGGGCAGAAGGCTTGTTTCTTCCTCGAACTACGTACATCTGTGACCTTTTCCGCTATAGATTCCCTGTTCTTTCTTCATTTTTTTTTAATGTTCTTTAGCTTTTCTGTTTTNTTTTTTTTTTTTTTTTTTTTTTATGGTACAATAAGCAAGGATCAATTTAATCTTACTAGTATATCTGAAGTAAAAATCAGTTCTGTGCTTTTTACTATAGTGATGCTCAGGTCTATCTATGGATTGGAAGAAGGTATCAGCCTTCCTTTATATTCATCTTTAAAGGAGCACTGTCAACGTGTTTCTTACAGAGCTTTTAAAAATGCTTTTCATACTGCTTATAATAACACCTTACTTGAAATCAGTTCTGTGGTGTGTTTATATATTGAATTTGCTTTCATTCAGTGCATATACAAGTTGATTTGCTGTGGTAAGGATGCTTGAGTGCGTGCTCACTGATTTAATTAAGAAAAAAGCCCTTTAACCAGGTATCCTATGAAGCTAACATAAAGAACCAGGGGGTTGCATAATTACCTGTTTGTTTTTTTTTATCAATAAAATGTTTTATATATGTACTGAATTTGAATTTTGGCAGTATTTTTAAACTTTGCTTGTCAGAATCAAGGAAAATATTTTTTACTAAAAAAGAATGCTGAGGTACATGTGTGGTATGTGTTATAAATGACTGGAATAAACTGTCTAAGGCTGCGTTTGAGCTCTGCCAGTCTATGCAACTGATGGCATTAATCAGTCTGTAGTCTTCAGCAGGGCAGTTGGGAAATAGGCATGTGCTCAGTTGCTCCCTATACATACACTTGCTTCCTATGGTAAACTTAATGAAAACTTTCCTGAAATCTGTAATATATTTATCCTGCCTGTTACTTTCCCCTTGCTCTTCTTCTCACAGTCCTCCTTTCTTCTCACAGAAGTCTTGCTGACCTGCTAATGTACTTTAGTTTCCAAAATTGAAAAATAGAAGCTGAAGTGAGGATAGGGCAGTGGCCTTTTCTTGGCTGCAGTGAACTTGTAGAACAATTTTTCTTCTCTTCGCTCTCCTGTCTCTATGAATGGTGCCTGCGCTCCTGATCATTTTCCATGTTTTTGTTAGTCTGGAGTGTGTAAATTGTTTGCAGTTGAATTAAACAGTTTGGTAAATAAACTATTTGTAAAAATAAATAGTGCACAATCCTACTGATAATATTTAGGGATAGTGTAGTTACAGCTTATGCTGTAGCTGATTACATGGAAACTTTCTTGCATATACAAAATATCATGTTCCCATCAGTGCCATAGAACTGAGTGGAGTTCATACCACACCAGTTGTAACCGAATTTGGCTTTTAGTGCATCTGGGCCATACACAATAAGATACAATATATATATTTTTTTGAAAACAGATCCAGCATCTTTATGCTCTACAGGGTGTCCTAAATATGGTCTAGACATTGTGATTAAATAAGCAAGGGCCCTGTAATTGAGATCTGCGGTAATCTAGAATCTTTCTGAAACAGGAGACGGTTTGGTGATACTTTCTGGCTTTTTTTTTTTTTTTTGTCTTGTGTTTAAATGAAGAATGAAGGTTTTTTTTTTTTTTTTTGTCTTGTGTTTAAATGAAGAATGAAGGTTTTTTTTTTTTTCCTGCTCTAATTATGACAAGTTAAATATAATTGAAACTTTAAATGGAAATACCTCTTTAGAGGAGCTTTATTTCTGAGAGTAAGTGATGCATTTACTAGTTTACCAACATCTATTTGGAAATGTTCTCAACAACCAATATTGGAAAATCTCTAGTATTCTCAGGCAAGGGTGGGAGATCCAACTAAGCAAACAGTCTTTTTTTTTTTTTTTTTTCTTTTAGAAGCATTTGAACGGCTGCTAGCAATCACAGAAATCTAGGCATATCCTATTAAAATATTTCTTTGCTACTCATATCACTGGCTCATTTATTTTTGGAATTTTAAAAATGTACTTTTCACATTCCCCAAGATAATGACTAATAACTGCTTCTCAAGACTGAATGAAATAATTCAGTTCTGTCTTTATATATACAGCTTTTTTTTTGTTTTATTCCCCCCCCCCCCCCTCCCCNTTTTCCCCCCCCCCCCCTTTCCCCCACTGGATTCATACAGGATCTCTTGAGCTCTAGAGTTTGGGTTCACCTTAGATCAAAACTCCAGTCTCTGTATCCAGCCAACTCCTTTGTTTTCACCAGGATCTCGTGAGTCTGGGGAGCTGCATGCCCGAAGGTGTTCAAGCCTGTTACCAAATAGCTGTTGCTTTTTGTTTTCCTTTTGGAAGTACAGTACGTCCATTGAACCATGTAGGAACAAACAGGCAAGTGGACCATAGGCTCGTACAATGCAGTGGACTGCTTGAGCAAATCTGCAGGCTTAGTGGGTTTGATTGCATTCGAGTCTCAACCTTGCAGTGCCTAAGCTCAAGTGAATCCTGGTTTTAGTTTGAAGATTTAGAGAACAACATGGAGTTGGAGCTGGTTCCTGCGTATGAGTTAAATTTCTCTGGAGTGACTGAGTTCTCCTGCAGCAGTGGGGAAGTTGGTACAGATGCATCCAGTGGCTTCAGGATCAGCGTGGAGCTGGAGCCCGTGCACTCGGCCAGGTCTGAGCTTACGCAAAGAACCTTTGCGTTGTACCTTCTCCTGCGCTGGACTTGGGGAGAGTGGTTGGCCCTGACGTGCCTGAATTGCATTAAGCACAGAATGAGTTCTGAGCTGCATGGCTTGTCAGTCTCATCTCCTAACACTGCACTGAATGGCTAGTACGGCATTGTGCCTTGAGTCTCGCCAAAACCAAGCCAGCGAGTTAAATCTGCGACCTGGAAGAAACAAGTGTATGTAACTAAGAGTTGACTATGATTTTGGCTCCATTTTACTACAGGTAAAAAGTTGGCAGATAAGTAAAATGACTTGTCAGTTATAGCAGTAGAGTATGTCAGAGTTTCAGGTCTCAGGCTTGGTTTAGTTAATTACAAGGTGTTATCTTCTGGATGTCATCCTTTGCATATTTTTGTGTGTCATTTGTTTTCTAATTAAGTAATTGGAATGGATGACTTTTGAATTTTTTTTTGTTTTTTTTTCAAGTTGTGTGTATGTGGTCCTCTAATCCTGGACATAGGGTTTGCTGCAGTTGTTCTGGTAAACAGAGAATAATCTTTGCTTGCCTTAAAATTCTCTATTGCTAGGTGATGTGGGAGAGGAAAAAATGCAGGTTTGAGAGAGGGAATACCGCAGGGTAGAGATGAGCTTGCACTGGTGGTTGTTGTTGTTGAGGAGCCTAATTGTTGGGAGAGAATCTTTCATTACAGAAGCTAAAACATTATTACTTATGTATTTAATTTTTGTATGTACTACCCGTGTACAAGTTCAGCGCTTGTGTACACCTTTAAAGATCTTGTGCAGGGGGCAGGGCCTTTTAATACAGAAAGATACTGAAGAAAGTGAAGCAAGGCTCCTGAAATTTTATGAAATAAAAATATATGCAGAGAAACTTAGTTCAAAGTTAGTGAGGGAGGAGATGAAGAGGCCACCAGTCCCAACCAAAGAACAGTGGTGTCCGGTGATGACTTCCCTACTGTAGTTCTACTCTGCTGTTGCAAAAAACTAGAGATGTGTCTGTTCCGCTGAGAAGCCTTTAGCTTGCTTTGATGTCAGGTACTGGTTTTATAGGTCCCTGGGAGATGTTCATTTAGAAGGGCAGTGTGCAGGAAATTCGTGAGAGTCAAGTTCACTGGAAGGGCATCATGAAATTATTTCAACCTTTTCAAAATATTATTCTAAGTTTGGATAGGTTTGTCACTTTTTTTGTTGGTGGATTATGCTATAGAAGCAGCCTATCTTTGTAGCTTGTAACAAAATTGTGATGCTTTTAGGAGCTAAGAAAAAATACTTTGATCCTAATGTAAAAATGCAGAGTTACATATAAATAATGCAACATATTCTTCCTTTGTGCTCTGTTTTCTCAGTTATATTTAGATTTTTAAAAGATTTGACCTGCTGTTACAATTTTCAAATCTTGAACCTCTTGATTTTAGTTTGAGGCTGAGAGAAAAATGTTCTTTTGAGTACTCAAATGCTCATGAGATTTTCTGCTAATCCAGAGAATGCATTTTACAGAGTGGCTAGAAGATGTCTCGGGGGGGGGGGGGGTGGGGGGAATGTTGTTACTGCTGTATTTCTTGCCTGTTAGTAATAACTTGTCTTTGCTTTAAGAAAGCTCCAAAACAACATTCCCTTCTAAAAATTAGGTCTTGGTGGTTTTCATTAGTTGTCAAGGTGGTCTGTTTTGTTTCTGGACATGCCACCATTATATGACGGTCTTAATTCTGGTAGTCTTTTAATTTGGTTCTCCTGTTTTGATGTTTGTGTGATTTTCTTCATGTGTGTATTTTTCCCATGTGTTACAGAAGTAGAGGAAATAGTGTGGACAGCACACAGCCATTTTTAATATTTTGATTAAAAATGTCTACGCCTTTCATATGCTGAGACCTGCCGATGAATATAGATCCAAAAGCAATAAGCCTGATGCATCTAACCTACTGTTAGAAACTAACAGCCTAGCAAATACAATTATTCTGCTCCCATATGTAGTATTTCCAAGTATTCAGCAAAAGAATAGGTCATGGCACCAAACTGCTGTAAGGCTGTTGGATCTCAGTACATTTCCCGTCAAGCATGGCTGACAAAGGTTGGGTGCAACAACAACAACAAACAAACAAAAACAAACAAAAAAACCCCACTGACCCGTTATTTTCTTGTACAAATTCAGAATGCTTCCATTTCGAGATTCACAGTTCTGGAGAGCTACTACTTGTTGGACTTCAGGTTTAGCTCTAGTTGGCAAAAAACTGTAAATTGTGGCGTGTTCCTACTTCATAGAGCTATCCCATGTAGCTCTGTCCATCTATAGTGATGAGTTTATTTTTTGCTCCATTTTTTCATCATTGTGGACTGCTTGTGCACCTTGATTTTAAAAATGTAATGGCGATTTATGTGTTTTGTCCAATGTTAAGAGAAAGAACTTATGACCAGGACATCTCTCTTCTCCTTCTACATCGCTGTCCTAAAGAATTAGCCTTTTTGTGTGGCACGAAAATGCTAGTTGTCTTCTGTACAATGGTACAGCCTGAACAGGTTGGGTGCAGAGTTTTCCTGTACGGAGGAGCTGATACCTCGCTCCTGGAAGACAAGGTTGAGTGCAACAGACTATGCAGGACAGTGGGCCCACATTGGCACTTTCCTGAGCAAATGTTTTAATCATTTAGCTATTACAAAAGATGTAAGTGGCCATGTTCACTCTTTGCTACTGCCTTGAGTTCTACGGTCTCTTAGCGCGGAACTTGGTGCCATCAATGTATTTGGGGCTTATGCAAAGGTTGGCTAATGTATCAGTCCCCCTAAGGGGGTCTGGTAGGGGTGTATGTGGTTGTGGCATCTGTAAGTCTGGGACCTGCAACAGGCAGCAAGTTGCTCGACTGAGGCAAGTTTGGCAGCAATTCTGGAAGTGAGCAGCAGCAGACTTCTAAGCTAATAAGTAGTTTACCTGGCAAAAACATAGCACTAGGGTACCTGAGGATCATGCTTTGAGGTTGTCATTCAAATTCTGTGGAAGATACCAGTGCTTTTTCTTTGCATCCACAGAGACAGTGAGTGGCACAGAAATTGCTTTAGTAAGAGCACTGCTTGGTCTGTGAAACTTTCATTGGGGTGATGATGTGAGAATAGGAGAGAACTCGGTTCGGTCTGCCTCTCCAATTCTCGCATGGGTTTGCTGGAGTGGGAATGAAAAAAGCAGCTTTGTTTATTTGTGAACACAGTATGTTAGCTTTACAGTTCTTGAGACATAATAAATTCATAACCCATTCTCTTGACGCCTATCATCAATACCACTGTTATTTTTCTCAGGCTTGATGTACTTGGACTAGTTATTCGTAGCTATTAACTAACAGCATAGCTGTTATGGTTGGTTCCAGACTTGCCTGTTCAGTCAAATAAGCCTATGTTTGTTCTTTTCTTGAAAGTTTTATTCTTACTGTTTAATTTGTTCTTCATTTCAAAGGTTCTGAAGAAGAAGCACTTGAAAGATGTGCATCTCCAACACGTGTCTGTGAGAAGGTTCACATCGTTCAATCTCTTTTCAGTAGACCAGAACGCTGAAGATGAAACTGGGACCTGGGTTCAGTATAAAAGCATCTTTTATCCTGAGTATAGTGTGTCCTTAAGGTAACCATCATTTAAGTTTTAAATACTTCCTAAGATCTTGTACAGGACTTGAATATAAAATTCATTTGTCATTCTTCCACTGTTTTATATAACTAGGGCATAGTTTACAAATAAACTGTTAGATGTTATTTTTAGTTGTTTGTTACAGTAAGCAGGTAGTCTGTTTTATTTTGTTGTTTGGTTGTTTTTTTCGGTACATTTCACTGAAGTGCCAGAGCTTGAAATAAATACTGATGATTTTCAACAGAATGCAAATACAGGCACTTATTTGATATTTGTAATAGCTTTCTGATTTGGCGTTCTCCTGATATAGATAGGAGGTAAAACAAACAAATGAAAGAACAAATTTACTTGTAATTTTAATAAAAATTTTAGTGACATGGTGTTATTTGTAAAGTTCTGAAAGTTTTTTGGTAGTGATCTATATTTTATTGAATTTTCTTCTTAATTCTTGTAACATTCAGTGATAATTTGGAAGCTGGTTGGTAAAACAAGAGAATATAAGAATTCCTCTTCCTACAGAAAGGGTTTATGCCTAATGAAAAAATATTTCATATTAGTAGATAAATAAAGACCTCTTCGTTTAAAAACAAAACCAAAAAAATTCCGAAGGAAGTGTTAGTGAGTTCTCAGTAGCTTTAGCAGAACAGAGGAGTTTATAGCTCCATCCATTCATTACTGTGTTTTTTCTTCTCTCTTGCTTTTGTCTCCTTTTCTGTGTTCAGTTTTATACATGTCTATAACTTGGTTTTGCCTCCACAGATATCACTGCAACAGTAACTTGAGCATCCCTGAATCAATTCTTGTTCTGCAGCCTCTAATTAGCCTTGCTGAGTGTGTAGGGTTTTGCGTTCTGTGCACAGTAGAGGATATTCTGGATAGCCTGACTCATGGAAGTTTTAAAGTACATTTTCTATTTAACTAGAACCTTTAATTTAAAGTTAGTCTTAGAAACTAAGTTCTAATGCAAAGCAGTGACCGCCATTAACTCTGACATTTTTGCAAGGTTATAAACAAAAAACAGACAAAAACAATCAAACCAACTCTGCATGCAGGTTGTCTTAAATTTGCAGCTGGGTGTAAAGTCACATATGAAATTGTTTAAAGCTTTACAAAGTTTTAGTATTCCATTTTTCCATGCTTACATTTAATGATGCTAAAAGTCATCAAAAGAAAACCTTTGCATTTGAAAATACCGCCTAGCTGTAATAGAAGCAGGTACAGTGTTTTTTCTGCATATGGACTTTTCCCGTGGCTGTCAGGTAATGCTAGGGCTTCAGCCAGATGCTCGCAGTCTACCTAATCTTTGTGCAGTCTCTCTGTTCCCTGGTTTTGGGTCTTCAGGGGCACACTGGCAGTAGGAAATGGTAGGTAGAATTTAGGCAGAGCAAGTCCGCAGTTCTTTGGGCTGCAGTCCTTAACTTCTTCATTCAGTCTCCATAGTTCGCTACCATGATTTGCAGCGCTCGGTGTCTCTTCTTGATATACTGTTTACAGGAATTTTAAGGTAGGAGGCAAGCTAAGGCTCAGCTGTGCTGGCACTACAAAAATGAAGCAAATGTCAGGCTGATCTTGCTGTCACATGGGATATCTGTGTACTTCTGTTTCCATCACTTCCCATGTCATCTTTCTGTTTAGTATTTTTTTATTTTGCTAAGAGCAGCTTCATTGATATGGGACACAGCTCAAGCTGTAGATTGCAAACAGGCATGTTTGTTTATGCATGGCTTTATTTTTGGTGATCACTGTATTCTGTACTACTAAGTACAGGGATTTTCTTTTTACTTTTTATGTTCGTCTGAGCTTTGCCAATAGAAATGTACGGTTTCTGTGCTGGAGCAAGCTCACGCTTGGTTTCAAAAAATATATATTGAGGATTATAGGGAAATTGTCTCCTGGTAGGGATTTACATTTTTATTTTTTACTCATATTTTGTTCCTTTCTAGAGGATACTCAGTGATCTCTAAAAATGGAAATCGGAGTGATCATTTAGGAATAATGATCAGAAATTATGTACTCTTACATTTCTGTATTGAAATATTTTCTCTCTGTATTGAACCAGTGACAATGGATAGCACATACTTCCTATTTCAAAATATTGAAGGGTGGTGAAGAAAGAAAGGAAAAAATACTTGCTGTGTGTTTTGCGGAAGTATAAATAGCTGCAACAAAATCCAGTTTACCCTGAGTCCGTATCAAATGAAGTTTCTTCAATGCTTTTCCAGAAGCAGTAATTTAAGAGGGTAAACACAACGGTTCAATGTACATAGCAGATTAGCAGTTCTCCTTGCTGAAACTTGAGTGTCTAGAAGATAAATCTTGGAGTAAGCATTGTTGGATCTTTGAGAACTGAGCATGTCTTGGAAACTTAAGGAACCTCTGTATATCTGACAGTCTTCCCTTCATTTTTCTCCTCCTATTGGCAAAATATTAATTGTCATTGTTTTCATTAATAGAAATATTTTTAACAAGATACAAGAATATGTTATTAACGTATGATTAGCAATAACAAGAACATCAGCGGGGTAAATCTGGAACAGAGTGCTTGAGTAGGAGAACCTTTCTATATATCTTCTTGTCAGGAGAAAATGTTGCTATGACCCCTCTAAAATCTTGACAAAAGCACTTTTGAATTTTCATCTACATATGTTTTCCTTATGCGTTAACATCTTGGGAAAGCACATTGCGTATGTTGGATGTTAAAAGGGTTGTCAACTAGTATCTTGACAAGACTAAATACTTTAGAAAGTTCATAAGGTTGTTAGTGGCTTTTGGCAAAAAGTCTAAAGGTCAAGCTATATCAGTTCGAGGGCTATCAAAACTGATCAAATTGTGTATTCAGATATGCTATGACCTAGCTGGAATTACTGTTCAAGAGGGACTTGGGGACCAGTCTGTTAGGCAGATAAAAGCTTCGGTAGGAGCTACCAGTCATGCGCATGATTTTCTGAATTTCTCAAAACAGCTTGTTTTAGTAAGATGCTATTTTTCTAACCAAATTCAAATTGGATTCACGTTTGGGAAAGAAGAGCTTATGCCATGCTTTTCTGTCACTAGTTCATTTTAGAATCATTTTTGATAGTAAATCTTCCAAAACAGGAAGCCAGAAGCATCCAACATAAGGCAAATTTTGCTTAAAAAAAATTAAGCTGGATTTATGTGCCATTTTGACTAGATCCTTAAGGTGACAACATTGAGTCATTTCAAAAATCCACATAACCCTTCTATTTAAACAGCGATCTCTAGTGTGCTTAATGAAATGAAGAGGCCACCTTCCACCAGGTACCGTGCATCTATAGCTTTGTACAGTGTGCTCTCAGTACTAAGGTGCCTCACAATAGTTTTGAGGTATGAAAAAGAGTGTCTGATGACTGTTTTTGTTAGTAGTGAAAAGTAGTGTCAAAATGAAATATCTGGTGCTGTAATTCAGAACCTCGTTCGATTGGTAATGTATTTGATGCTCCTACACATTACATCCTTGTCTTGATGATATGAGTTGGGTGGCTGCATACATGGCATTGCTTAGTGTTGTTTGCAGTTAATGTTAGTTAAGAAATAAATCCCGTAATTGACACGCAGTCAGACTGGGAATCGGACTGAATGCTTATGGCAGTCTAACATGGAGAGTTTATGAATGCTCATTCCAAGCTGGAATCTTGCTGCAGTTTTCACATTCAGATTTGGACAGAGTAAACTGAAGTAATCTAGTCTGCGGATGAAAAATATAAATGCTGTTTTGAGTGAAATTTGCTGCAAGCCTAGGGTGGAAAAAGATGTCTTTCATTACAGGCATTATTTGGGCTTCTGGATCTTTTCTCCATGAGAAACAGGTTTTTATTCATAAACAAAGCTAACAAATAAACTTAAAAATTTTAAGTTCTTAACTTTGGGGGCACTTCACTTTGCTGTTCAAAAACAGTGCGTGTGGTGAATAGTTATTTTCTTGGTGATAGGAAGATACATAGTAATTAGAGCCATTTTAAAGTGCCTTGTTTATTTAATATTGCATATGTAAATCCTTCTATCCTTAGTCAGGAATGTGCTTCTAAATTTAAGTTTTGCATGAATAGTTTTAGCGGTGAAGTGATTTACAGATCATAAAGATGCAGTGTCTAACTGGCGATGCTGTCTGTCTTTTAGACAGGAAAATTGTTCTTTTATTAGTTTAAAAAATGAGCAGTCAATATCTTGAAGTTTTCTATTTCAGGATATGGATTTACTTAAAATTGTAGGCTCATTTTAAGCAATTAGAGAAAAAATAAGTTATTTTTGTGGTAAAATATTTTCCATAGATCAGTAATTTGGTGTTTCAACTACTAAAATGCGGAACTGAAAAGAACAATGCCAGCAGCTTACAGGAAAGTTTAAATCTTTGTAAAGAGGGTAAAGTGTTCTTTGCAAGACGTCATGCCCTTTTTTTGAATGTGGTAAAAATATGAAAGAAATTATTAGATTATTCTAGACCTTTGGTTTAGAAATGAGAAGCATGTCATTTGTCTGTGGCAAGTGATATATGGCTTGTTTGTTTGTTTGTTTGTTTAAAGGAAAAACAGAAAGTGAAGGGAAGCAGATTTCCAGGAATATTGCCTGTCCCTTAAGGACAGTTTATGAGGATATGATTATTCCATTCATTGTATGCTAAGAGATGATGTATGCATTTAGCAGCATAAATGCTTGGGCACTGGAGGAAGAAATTGAGGAAAGAGAGAAAAAGCGATTTGTAACATACTTCTTTTGCTCACTGATTGAGCTAAGACTGTTCCGTCACGTTGCCCAAGATTGGTATATTTGTAAAAAGAATTTAAAGATAAAGAAGCTGTTGATTTGATTTCTTACCATATTAAGCTGAGATCTTGAACTAGAGTGAAAGAGGAGTTTATCTTGTTTTTCTGTACCCTGGCCCAGAAAACGCATCTAATCATAATTCTGAGATTCTCACTGGACTACAGTGGCAATTGATGGTGAAACTCTGCAACCTTTTTTGTAAAGTACCTGTAGCAGTAACCATTTTACCCTTATCCTGTCTTTCATTTTCCCCAAATACTGTAGTTTTATTTTGTATCCAGGTTAATAATGTATGGTGGTGTGTTGTCTTTTTTCCCCTGAGTATTATATGGGAATATAGTCTATCTTAGTTCTTGTAATTTTGTTTAAGTTTGGTATTTTTTCCTCATTCTGTTGGAGCATAATATAAAAGAAGAAAAGGAACCTAGTTTTGTTTCATAATGATTGATGGAAAGCATACATTAACAGGGAGGATTATCTTTAGTCTACTGCCTACACCTGCATTTAAAGTCTGCCACTTGTGTTTCCTGAACTGGAGAGGAAGAAACATTACTATATTTTAAAGATACTTCTGTCCTCCTCTCTCTGACTTTTTTTATACATCCAAAGTTAATTTGTTGATAGTACAAAGTAAGGAGTTTTGCTTTACTTCATATCAGGAGAAACATGAGTTAAATTAGTTTGTCATTCTTTGATTTGTCTTTTATAACTTCTTGCTTCAGCCATAGAAATTTTTGCATACTCTACCTTGAAGACTTATAATAAGAACACTGTCGATCAGATTAACTACACTGAGCTGCCATCCTTTGTCTGTGACGCCTGTTTGAAGTACTTTCTTTGTTGATCTCAGCAATCATAGCTTTGAACTTTTTTGCTTGAACTGTACAACATTCATGACATATACCGAAGTGCTCAAAACTGATGTTCTTCTGTATTTTGCAATGCCTGTGGAAATTTATGGGAGTTTTGGGAATGGGATTTAACCACAAACTGCTGTGATTCCTTTTTTTGACTCATAATTCAGTGCACGTGATGTTTACAAATGCTTCATGGGCAGCTTGTAAGACGTACTGTTGAAAGCTGTGATGATGACAGGCATTCACGGAAACAAGACGTGGTGTGTATTAGATGACATTTTTTCTGGGCTGGGTAATGGAGGAGCAGCTGATGGGATGGGGCTGTGAAGCAGCAGCAGTTACAGAACGGCTGGGGTGGTATATGCAGAGCAGTGGATCCCAGGCTAGAAACAGTTTTTCAGGAATGGGACTGAGCAGAGTGATATTTATGGCAGGATTTGGGGTTAGAGAATGTCTGTGTTCACAGATGCAGGTAACTTTTAGGCTGCAAGTCCCATTTGTGATGGAAAAGAGTTGGGGACATTCATTGTTACTAACTTGGAGTAGTCTTACAGTAGTCCATGATGGTAATACCTGTAAGCCCTGAGATGTGATTTTTTGGAGTACATGAGAGTGGCTTTGCTATTGAGATGGCTGTTGAGATGACGGCTACTCCTCATCCTAGGTGGTTGAGCTTGCTCCCTGCTTTTGTTCAGTGAAGGTTTCATAAGCTGATCAGACTAAAGGAAGCAGATGTTAAGCTTAAACCCTGACCAGTTTCAGGATGAGTATGGGGTGGGACTGAGGAGAAGGAAGTCCCTCACAGCAAAACTGGATCCTTCTCATCATTTAATTATGGCTCACATATGTGCTTGCCATGAACAGTGTTCGTGAAAGCAAGAAAGAGATTGCCAAGACAGAGGAGAGGAACAGACTTTGAATATTGTAGGCAGCCTGTGCAAAATGCTTCCACTGGCCAAGACAGCAAATTTTAGGGAGTATTGTGTTTTGTACTTGGATGCCACAAGCTTTTGGCCTCTGAATAATAAATGTTAGAATATGTTTGAAATTTGTGTGTATATTGATTTTAATCGTGGAAAGAATGTTTTGTAATCAGAGGAAGAACTGATCCTTAACAAAAGCTGAGTGTACTAAAAAAGTGTAGATGAAAAACATTTCTTGAATTAAATAAAACATCACAAAAAATTCAGGGCAACCTTAAAAACAATGGAAGTGGGGCAGGCACCTGTTCTGGAATCTTACCTTAATCTTCAAGCTGAGGTGCTCAGAGCTGTCCACCTCTAATCTCCTGTTACAAACCATTATTTTGGAAACAGCCTGAAATTTGGATAAGTGATAGTTTTAAGGCCAATGCTGCTGTTGTATCATTTTTCCTTTTTGCTTTTGTCTACCTTTTGACCCTGTGGATATAAATTGTATTCTTTTCTAGACCAGGACACTCCACTTCCTGCCATTTTTCCTTCTTCATAGCATTCTGCTGAACTACAGGTACTAGAATGCTAAGTTGTTGCTTGCATCTGCTTGCTTAACTTGGAGATTTTGTGATAAATTTCTTTTATATATGGATTATGTAGACATAGAAATCAGAAGGGGGGGTGGGGTGGGGGGAAACAAACACAAATCAACTTATTGTTCCAGGACATGTCAACAAAGATTAAAATATTTCTTTTGCTTTCTCTGCATCTTTTTTTCCCCTCACTCTTGCATTCATTTAGAGATAAGACATTCACAGCCGTCTGAGAGACCCTAACTTTGTCAGAACTATGCGTGGTTATGGAGTTAGTAGGATGCTGAGGAGTTAGCAGGGGACG
>VXAL01014420.1:17515-55751 GCA_013399475.1 Chauna torquata | reverse complement strand
CCTGAACCAGACAGCAAAGCCTGAGCATCTTTAGAAGATGCAGTTGCTAAATATTATTTCAAGTGGAAGAGCAAGACATCCCATGATTTTCAGATCAGAATTATAATTAACGGCATCCACCAGACTAAATTTGCACTTCTTTTTTAACCCTTCCATGGGCTGTGTACCTGCCTTCCAGTCCCTTGTGCTCGTACATTAACTTGAGTGAGACTAAGCAAGCAGAGAACTAACCCANTAAGTCCGTAGAGTGACTGAGGCATGCCGTGTAACCTCTCCTGTGTACACCCAAGTGCAGCCCGGAACAGAGGTTTGTGGAGGTTTTTTTTAGACATGGGCCTTTAAATGTCCTATTCCAGCTACCAAAGTATTTTCTTTGTATTTAATTTAAAATACTACTTAAGTATCATGTACCTTGCTGAACCAGGGCCAAAGAATCTACTTCATGAACTGTGTGGGAAGAAAACCGCACGTTGTACTAATTGCATTAAATGAGTCTTTTCTTTTCGATGCACTTTCCTGTCAAGACAGTCTCCAATGTAAGGGTATTATATTTTCTGTAGTACAGGTTATACTTTCCAATCAATGCTGATAAACTAGTGAGTCACAGATCAAATCCATCAGATACAATTTGCACATCCTGTGAATGATTTCCACGTGCAGTCATTCCCTCAATAATTAGTGCTATCAGATCAAACAAAATAGCCCATAGGGCAGGCATTTTCTGCTTTTAAAGTAACGACTACATGTACTCAGCTTTATTTTGGATGTTGCTCTTGCCCTGAAGTTCTTTTTAAGTCATTTCCAATTCATTGTTAAAATATATAGCCATTATATGCAACTAGGTGGATTATAAGTGTCTGAAGAGCAATATAACTTTTGAAAATTGTTTTAGGAGTGATACATACAAATGAAAATTACTCAAACCACCATTTTTTTGTAGTAATCTCTTTTTTCATGAAAATATGCTATTTTAGTAAAGCTGATGTAACCCCTCCCCTCCTTTAATCAGGATGCTTCTTGTGTCTTCTGTGTCTATGGTGATACCAGTTTGCTCAATGGAAATGCCAAAAGAAAGCCACTTATTCAGATAGCTTCTCTTTCTTCAATCTTATTAGAACTTGGTGTTAGAGATTCCTTGGGTTTCTTTTTTCTGTGTATTTTTCTCACTTTAGCTATTTTATCCATCACTATGTAATCTAGATCATTTCATAAAACAGATAAAATGGTTATATGAATAAAGTGGACAAGCTATAGTGCCTATGTCAGTGGTTTTCCTTAACACAAGAGCAAAAGAAGTGAAGAAAGTTTCCAAATTTATTAAAAAAAAAAAAAAAAAGGAAAAGTATTTTCTTACAGGATATTGAATATAAATTGTCTTTAGAGCTTCACAAAATCAATAAATGTTACGTTTGCCATACTGCAGACCTTAATGACATGAATGGAGTTTAGAGATAGATTATATCCACCATTTCATCAGGTAAGCTTTTTCTTCTGACTAAAGTGAATTAATCTGGAAATGTGTGTCAGCATTAGAGGGTTTTGTTTTGTTTTGTTTTGTTTTCATAAGCTGGGCCTTGATCAGTCAGTAGTCCTAAAACAACATAAGAGTTCAGTACCTTATCTAAACGAAGATTTAAGAAAGTGTTAAGTTTAGGATTTTGACCCCTAACTCCTACTGGCATCCCATCTGTTTCTTGGAGATGGAGATCAACAGACAGAGAGAGGCCAGGTAGATAGAAAGATATAGATACCAGCTGAACCACCAGGATAATAATTACAGAGTTATCAGGGTGAGACATCTGTATTAGCTTGAATAACCATTATTATTACAAACT
This sequence comes from Chauna torquata, assembly GCA_013399475.1. Taxonomy (NCBI): domain Eukaryota; kingdom Metazoa; phylum Chordata; class Aves; order Anseriformes; family Anhimidae; genus Chauna; species Chauna torquata. The sequence continues at coordinate 53,916 of VXAL01014420.1, read as the reverse complement.
AGGTATAAATATCCAGCCTTTCTAAGTTCATAAATTCATAATTAAAACTTAAATCATAACTTTTTCCATCGGGGTAAATTAAATTGTGTCGTTGAGCCATTGATAAAGCTACATACACATATCACATCCCCTGTTACTAGCTTTAAATGCAGAATACTCTGGCAATGTAGGAGTTGCATAGTTTATATCAAACAGGTTAACATGCATGAGTATTACAAAACTGTCATCACAGAGAAGCTCTGGACCTGCTGTCTTTTCTATAATGAATCTTTCTATTTTAGTAAGGACTTAGTTAAATAAAAATAACTAGGGTAATGCCTCCCTGGAACAGGTTATTTCCTTCCTTGGAGGTTTCAGACCTTGACTAGAAAAAACAGAGACTTGACCTAGTACTAGTAATATTCAAGTTTCAAGTGAGCAGCTGGACTATAAAAACTTCAGGACTTTCTTCTTACTCACATTTCTGGGGCTTCTTGACTTAGCTCTCCAACAAAGGCACTCTCTTTTGGACATGGCTGCTTCATGCTGACAGTGAGAATACAAACTATCACCTGTGCTCTACCTATTATTTAGTGAAATTAAAGACATTAATTTCTAGAAATGTCACTTTGGAATCTCTGAATAACTTCATTTTAACAGTGAAGATTAACTGTGAAGAACTGTGACAATCTCCCTTTTCAGAGAGATTTTAAAATAAGTATGTGTGACTGAGGTGGGAGGAGAAAAGAGGTTAAACTGCTGAGACTTTCCAAATCCAACCTAATTGCAGAGCAAGTAACAAGATTGGGTAAGCAGGTTCTTAGAGAAAAGACCGATCTGGATGCATGGAGGAGTCAGACAAAGAAGAGAGGAGCTGGGGATCTCCAGAAGATCTTAGGACATCAGTTGCTTCAGCATCCTGCTGCAAGATAAGCACATGATGTGCACTAATGATATCAAATCAAGCACCAAGATCACCACGTCAATTTTTGTGAATTTGTTATTAACACTTATATATGAATGACTAATTAGCATTGCTAATAACAAAAAAGCAAATGGAATAAAATAAAATAAAATAAAATAAAGCCTGTGGATATAATTTTTTTCTTTGCAATGTCAGAAAGGTGATTCTGTACTGTAAGACGACTGAGAGAAAAAAAGCCGCAACTCAGCGTAGTGCTCTGTCTCTCCTATTTGCTAGTTTTCTTATAAATGAAATAAATGCCTATGTTGTTCAAAAGCAAGAACTACAGATCAGGTGGTTGAACTATATCTGATCAGTTTATGTAGCAACTCTGTGCCAACTGGATGCAACTGACTCTTGCAAGCAGCTGCTCTTTAGCAGCATAAGGTCTATGGGTCAGAGCTGTGATGGGAGCAAAAATGCAAATGGTGCAGGAAGCTGTGTTACTCATTTAGTAGGTGACAGTTTGCTGCCTTAGAATGTAATAAAACTCTGATCTAGAATATGTTGAATCCACTATATTTGTCAAAATACTATTTCTTAGAGAAGAGAGAGAGTCAAATGTCGCTGGATATAAGGTGGTACAAACTAAAGTAGCTTATAATCACATTTCCTACCTGAATCCATGTGTTAGTCTAAGCTGATCTAACATAGAAAGAATTTAAGGTAAGATACTATTAGACCAATAGGAAGGGTGTCAGAGTTTAATGAAGACTTAGAATGTCTTGAGGAAAACAGTTAATCTTAGGCATTCCTAGGCTGTCTTTATTCATTTTGGACAACTAATGTTTCATATTTATCTTTAAATAAGCCATGAATAAGAATAAATATGTAGTTTAGTTGGACAACTCTTAGAACTTTCTTTACAATGCTAAAACAACCAATTTTTTATTTTTTTATTTTTTTTAGAACTTGCTCTTTCTGTAAAAGCAATTACAGGAATGATTTATAAAACCAAAAATGTATATAGTACGGAGATGTAATAGAAGCAATTATTTATTATTTTTTACTTTGTGGATGTATCAGTGCAAAAGACAAGCTCAGCAAACTTGTAATTTAAGTTCTAGAAAGATTTTTTTTAAAAAGAGTCCTACAATGAATGAATTACAAGAATCTATACGAAACCAGTCTTGATATTTTCATTTTAGTTTAGTTTACTTTAGTTTAGTATAGCTGACACAAGAACAGATTAACATACAGCCTCCAGAAGTTTTTTGCAAAGATACAAATGAAGTTCCATGTCGCTTTAGGGAAAATTAAAATAGGAATGTCTGGAGAAGCTTTTTTTTCCCCTTCTCAAGCAGTTAGAAGATAAAGAGTTAAAAAATGAGCATAGTTTCAGAAAACAATCTAAAAAAAACCCTCATATTTTATCTTTAATCTTTACACTTTAAAATGTTTCCAATTTTTAAACATTCAAAGATTCTTATGTCAACAAACAAAAACTTCATGCTCTTCTGTTCCTGTTTTCTGTCATATGCTCCCCACTTCATAATTCAAAATTCACATGTGGTGTCCTGCTTCCCCACCTGCCTGTCACTACAGTATTTTCTATGCCTGCAGTCCTTTCTGATGCACTGTCTCTTGTGGGTTCCTTTCCACCCAGTCTGTGGAGTCTCTCACCCTGAATCCATGTTTAGACTCAATCATAGCTCAGTTTGGATTTCATGAATATTTTAAAATATTCATCTAAAGTATCTGTTCTATTTAGAAAAAAGTTTTCTGCAAACGTGACTAACGTGATAGTTGCAAGCAAGAGGAGAAAAGAGTAAAATGCACTTTCTTAGTTTAGAAGAATGCAAGTTAGTACAAATTGAATTGTCGCTTTGACCTATTTTGGAAGATCAGGGCTTTCATAAGCTTCAACACAGCAGAAAATGGATTGCCAACAGGCCTTGATAGACAGTATATTTTTAAGTGATAGAGGAGGCTTCTTTCTTCTACTTCTCACCAGTCTTAAACTTTCAGCTCACACACACATCTTAAAATATTGGCCATCAAATTACAGTAAGATTATACAGAATTTAGTCTGTAATTTCTTATTAATTTTATTAGGTTCAGTTTTGACCAGTGAAGTGAAGATTATAATAGGAAGTTGCAGGCAGACTTAAATGGAAAATAAGAAATAGTTATAGAATTGATATGCTTTATTGCTTTAAAAACAAAACAAAACAAACAAACAAAGAACAACAACCAAAACTAACCACATAAGGTTTCAAAGATATATTTCTTATATCAATTCTTGTACACATAATCTGTTTTATACACTCAAAATACTCAATGGAGTGTACCTTATGCAACAAATTAAGCAGTATTTAAGTTATAATTACATATTTTCTATATATGAAACACTAGTAGAGGCATAATGATCTTAAAAATATTTTATTAAAATAATTTAAAGTTGTAACATTTTTATAAATATCTTTTATAATCTCTTGTTGTCTTGTAAATCTTTACTGTCAAGTATCAAAATTCCTCTGACAGATTCCAAGGAAAAAAATAAATAAACACCCCACTGGATGTTATTTTCTTCTAGTCTTTAAGCAAAGCAAAACATTTTTCTGGAACAAAAGCAAATCAAACTTGCTTATGTTAAACAAGGCAAGTAGCTTTCTGGACTTGCAAAATAAAAGTCCATCTGTTTTATTTATGTATTGATTTATTTATTTTCTTCGAAGGGAACTCAACAGTCTGAATTTTAAGGTCTCAAATGTTCTTTGACATGAGAACCCTTCATATATTTGCAGTTTTAATCTCTACAGAAATAATTTTGTTATTGTATCAGACTAAATATGAATTTTCTGGGCTATACAACTTTATTGCTTAGACTACTATGGCTCTGTGATGAGGATAGACACAGGACACAAATATAAATTATACCAGTTTCAGATTAGTTTAGTTCAAGATTCCATATTTTCCAATGTTATTGCTTTTTCCCCTCAGTGAATAAATAGCATATAATTTTACTTTGTGCATAAATTCTACCATACTTTACAGGTTCCCCACCTTCTAGAAAAAATGAGCTTCTCCTCCCTGTGCACAACCAAAGTGCCACTGATCTGCATGTGATTTCAGGGATGACAGAATATTGATTTCACAACACTGAAAGGGACATAACTTTGAATTACTCTAAAACTTCAGCTAATTGTGAGAAGAAAATGGTCTCTAATCAGCGTACTTTCAAATACCATCAAATTGTTCTTTTCTTACATTAGCATCTAGTAACAGTTGTACTTACATGATGCAGCAGCAACCCAGATTGATTTGGATACAGTATTATTGATAGGACTGGCATGACTTAGAAGTGTTTTCCACACAGAAGTACCAAGAGACTTAAAACTTCATCAGAAGTTCACAAAAGTCAATGCAAAAGCTCCCTTGGAGTTATGATACTGCCATACATAGGAAACTCTGTAAAGAATGAGGAAAGGGAATTTATAGAAAGTTGAAGAATGGAGTATGTCAGAATATCTGTACTCTTGAACTTTATTTGCAAAGAAGGATAAATAGGAGACTATTTCTTTTCATCAATTATTACCTAATTCCATGGTTATTGTATAATGTCTTACACAGTTGGAACACAGTCTGAGTCTGAAAACAGAACAAATGAAGGCTGTAACTTGACAAACATCTATTTTGGGTTGTGATGAAGAAAATACAGAGAAGTTCTGTGCACAGACTGCACTTCATTTTCAACAAAAACAAATGTAGAGGAGTATCTCCAGTAGCCCAGAGGAGCACAGGGGCAACAAGACAGGTGGGAGCCCAAGTTAGGGACTCAGAGGAAGGGATGCCTGTCCAGTCTCTTCCCAGGGCTGTCCCAGGAAAGTCATCACCACCACTGTCCATGCATGAGATCCATCAAGATTAGTTAATTGCAGAGCACCTTTTGGACTGAGAAGGGTGCTGCCTAGGGGTATGGAACACAGTATGGGATGCAAGAGAAGAACATTTTGGAATTGCATATGACTTATGGTATACTTAGGGCTGGAACTAAATAGAGGGAAAGGGAGGGATGTAGGTGATTTGTGAAGAAGCAAGTATGGGAAAAGATAAGAGGATAAGAAAGGGCTGGTTGTGTTTAAATGGTATGTTGATCGATACTCTTGCCTAGCCATGCCCTGTGCCTGATTAGTGCAACCCATCCTATCTTCTTATTAAATTACTTTCTAACTCATGGGTACGAGAATCTGTGTGCATGTGTGTATGGGGGTGTGAGAGCAGCAACTGGAGTCAGACCACAAAGAGACAGACCACTGACATCAGATCAGAGTGTCTGTGTGCCTGGCTGCCAGAAAAAAAATGGTCTTAAGTGCTGGCAACTGGAAGGGGACCTTGTCCTGTAAGGACCCATATGTCCATAGTACCAGCAACTGGAGCAAGTGCAGGTGTGTAAGTGAGTGTGTGAAGCTAGTGACAGTCAAGACAGAGTCACTGGTGAGTAGGTGATGAGGCCTGGGAGCCAAGCCTGCGTGGTTTTCTCAGGATGAAACCATGGGTATAGCTGGAGAGATCGGAGCGACCAGGGAGCTCCTAGCCAGCTCTGTGTGCGTGTGTGCATGTGTGTGTGTGTTTGTGAGCAAGGCAGTCTGCACCAGCAACTGGAGCAGGACTACAGCCTCAGAAATCCTGTGTCCAGGTGCCAGCAACTGGGGACCTTGGGATCCAGGGACAGCTACCGTGCAGAACATATGAGCCCAGCTGCTGGAAGGATCCACATTGTATCAGTATATGTATACATAGCCTCACTGATACCCAGCCAGAGGGAAGCAGGATGGGGCCGTTGGTGATGTCTGCATCAGGTGAACATTCTGTGTGTCTGTCTGTGTTATCTGTGTGTTTGGACGTGTATATATGTATATTTGAGGTGTAAATATGTGCTCTGTCTTCATGTGGCTACTGGTAATACATACTCAGCCTCAATAAAGTTTGGACCTGGTCGCACAGAGCTGCAGCACCCTCACCTCTCTCAGGCTGCTGGATTCAGCACCCCTAACAAATGCATGCACTCTGACTAGACTGAGCAGCCTATGTGTAGTAAGGACTGATGGCAAGTGAACTTCTTTCATGCAGGTGTTCAGCCTCTTTTATGTCTCTTGTTGGAATCTGGACTGTAGAAGGCTTATTACAGTTTTTGATAGACTTTACCACCCTGTCTTTTTTTTTCTTATTATTATTTTTTTATTTCATCTTCAGGCCATCTGTTATGGAGTTGCCTTTTAGTTAAATTATCTGAAAAACTTGATGTCCTTTCATTTGATTCTGTAATATCAAACCACATCTGAAAAATCCAGAGTTAAATAGCAGTATAATTAATTTGTGTTAGCATATTCAATGGTATTATAATGCTGAATATCTCTCCTCTTTTAAAGTCTGTCATCTCCCCAACATCAAAAACTATTTTACTATAATTTTTATTTACTGTTTCTGTTTCAGCATGTTAGAATAATAACACACAATCCAGCGTCATTGCCTCCACAACATGGACAAATTATTTTGTCTTACATCATGATAAAAAGGCAGGTACCATTCTTTTTAACCCATCCTGCAAAAAAAAATAAAATAAAATAAAAAAAAATCCAACCTTTCTTTAGCCTGAGTCTGTAATGCTAGCTGGCCAACCATAACTGAGTGCATGCTACTAAGTTATAGGAACCATCAGGTAATTTCAGTTAGCTTGCTTTGCCTAAGTATAACCAAAGTCACAGTACATCACTTCAGTTACCAGTTGAGAGAATGCACACAGCCAGTTGTCTTGGCTCAGCTGATAGGTTGTAAGGTGTCATCTGCTGGTAACTCCTTCACATACCTCAGCTGACAGTTATAGTTTAAACATCCAGCTAGAAGCAAAAGAAATTACCTATTCTCTTTAATACAAAAATACATCCTAGTCTAAGTTCCTCTTCCTTTTGGAGACATATAAAAAATTCATAAATCCTAACTACTTTAATGAGGTAATTGATTTGAAAATCAGAACATTCTTGACTATATGAAAAGCTGCTTGAGATTCAGCAATTATCCTCCATTACAAGAACAAACTGGAAGATAAATGAAAATTTAATTTTCCTCACCCTGCACATGTATTGACAGGAAAGATTTCTAGCACAAAAAACAGAATGCCTATTTTTCCTATCAGTATCACTGCTGATCACAAATGATTGTCCTGAGGTTGACAGTTATCCCACAATTTCATGCAAGTACCCCAGCTCATGCCTGAGGGAGGAGAGATGGACAGGCTACCACAAGGGAGGAGGAGGCTGTGGAGGGGACCAGGTTGCACAAGAAAAGATTTGTTTCCAAACAGTGACCACCTGCATTTACACTTATTCCCTTTTCTTTGTTGATTGTCAAAAACAATAAAGTAGTTGATTTGACCCAGATGATAACGACTGCACATTAGCCATGACGAAACAAAATCTTGTACGTGCATGATGCTAGCCAGCCAGGTGTAGTGTAGCTGATTGTTGTGAATGTTAAGAACTGAATTGCAGCTAGGCAGATTTGAGTCATTTAGAATCCTCAAGGTCATTCAGTAATGCCAGACCTAGTGTTGTGGTTTAACCCAGCAGGCAGCTAAGCGCCACACAGCCCTTCGCTCAACCCCCGACCACTGCCACAGTGGGATGGGGGAGAGAATCAGAAAAAAAGGCAAAACTCATGGGTTCAGATAAAGACAGTTTAATAGGACTGAAAAGGAAGGGAAAATAATAGTAATAATAATGATAAAAGAATATACAAAGCAAGTGATGTACAATGTAATTGCTCACCACCTGTTGACCAGATCCCAAGCAACATATCCCACCTCATAACAATTTCATTTCTCTCTCTGTCTGTCTTTCCATTTGTCATGAAAGGAATTATGCATTTCGTTTGTAAGAGAGAAGCAGCAATATATTTAATGATGAAAATAGTGATTTAGCAAGGCTTAATCATGAATGAGAGAGCAATTTAACAAAGTTCTAATGGTAAACGTGACATCAACAAGATTCATGACGGCAGAGGCACTTGATTATTTACTGCATAGAGGACAGAGTCAGACTAAAAGCATCAGGGAGACCCTAACATTGAGTCATGAGGTTCAGAATGGAGTCCGTTTTGCCATCCAAACTCCGAGGAGAATGACGTACAACCGGATCCTACACCAATCACAGACTTAATAGTTTATGCCTAAAGGACTATATGCACAATCAATCCTTTATATCACTTAGCTAAGATTATAAAGTTTCAGCATGCTTAGCAAATTACCTGCAAAGTTTCAAAAAGCTAGCTATTAGTCACTTACCTAGTATCTGTTGCAAGTAAGGAATATCTCAACCTAAAGGAGCAACATTGCGAGGCATCCCTGCCAGGGCAAGACCCTGGCATGCAACCCACTGCAGTACAGGGGATCTCAACGGGCCCTGAGCTGTCCCCTATTTATGGGGTAAGATGATTGACTACTAGGCATATTTGCACATCAGCCATATTTGGTTGGCACATGCTCTGTTAGCCCTTGATCTATCTCCCACAAATCTACCTTGAGCCTGGTTCAGTCATCGTGACCAGATGCATTCATTACAGTCACCATGTATGGTTACCACCCAAGCAGGGTTACAGCTGAAGGGTCAGGATAGGGGGTTCGGGGGGAGTACTCCGCCACACCATTTGCTCCACAATCCCTTTGGTAATCTTTTTCACCAGTTTGGTTAAGTATTTCCCACATGGCTTGATGAAGTCACTTGTGTGTGATAGTATAGCCTATGTTATACAGCATGTAAAAGGAAATGATTATGATAGTCTTTTTTGGCCTTAACTTCTTTGAATGCCTAGTTGTACTCGAAATCTGAATCAGTGCTGTGTGTCACCCAGGAGTATTTTGGCTTCCCAGAAGATAGTGAAGTTGACCCAAAGCTCATTAAAATCACTGCACAGATGCCAACTGCCTTCAGGGCCCTATTGAACAATGAAATATTCTAGACTATAAAGCTCCTAAAAATGTGTAAAAAAGATTTAGGGTATAAAGACTGAAACCTTCATTAAATCTCTGCAGAAATACTAATGTTGAGCATATTAAAATTCAACCAGCCCTAAAATATGCTCAATAGTAACTGTTCATACCTCTAAGAAAAATAAAATAAAAATAGTATTTATGTATCTCAATTGTTGCCTGCAGAGTTGAAGTTGTAGACATATTCTTAGCACCATTCATATAAAATTACACCTGAAAATCATTCAGAACCTGAACCTGAAATCCAAGAGAAGTTTCAACATTGATCTATATGGGAACTGCAGGTAGATAGAAAAAGGTTCAGTCCAAGCTGATATTTTTAGATAAATGGCTGAAAGGTCTACTGTTCTCACTGGCCACTATCTTACTGTACAGCCAGCTGGCTTATGGTTCCTCAGGCCAGCTTCCTCCTCCTTGCTACCTGCAGCTCAATCCCAGCAGATACAAATTATGAAATCACTGTCAGAAGTGGTTTCAGAAAGGGAAAAGCTCCTTTCATTACGTTTTGAAAAAACAACTTGCTTATAGAATTGGCAAACTGGGACCTTTTTTGGTTGACATGATATCTGCATCACATTGTTTAAATGCTTCTTACATGATAAAACTCACACTGAAAACTTAAAGATAGCAGCTTTAAAAACAAGGTTTTTCTTCATAGTTCTATATGTCTGCAAGATCTCCATTTTTTTTCCTTCATTTTAGCAAGTTCAGAGTTCTAATAAACTTTCATGTGGAAATGGAGTAGATGGCTTACATCAAAACAGAATTCTTAAAGAATAAAACAAAACAAATTTAGCACTCTTTATGATCTATCTGCAATCCTGGACGTGAACCGTCCCTTTTTCTCACTTTTTTATACTTACACAGTCTTAATATTAAAGACTGTTTGTATTCTCTTAGTATTCGTTTGACAGACTGAGGAAAACATTTATGTGTAATTTTTATAATGATATTTTGAGGCAAAGATCTACCTGTGAAGCTCATCACACACATTAACACTTCTGCTTTCATGAGATTTTCTCACAGTGAGCCATTCAGAGACTTCGTTTTTAGCAACAGCTGTTCTGGGACCTCTGCCTGAATTTCACACAATAAGGTTTTGGCATAGAAGTATTTCAATATGAACTGGAGTTTGGTAGTTTTTTTTGAAATTTAAGATGATTAATCCTGCAATTATCTGTCTCTTGGTATGCTAGGACTTTCCATTGACAAGAAAAATATGGTATGAATTCAAACACCCTAAACCACCTTTCAGATGAAGGGGAAAACTTGAATTCTTTTGGAAGGCAACTTCTTGTTGTTTTTTTTTGTTGTTGTTGTTTTGTTTTGTTTTGGCTGTTGTTTCATCTCTAGAAGTGACACTTCCCTGCTGCACAAGGACATTGATTTTGTAAAATCATTTATATGGAATCTTGTTCTATACAATGTTAAGCAGCAATGAATTCTAATTGTGTTTATGCTTAATAAATACACTGACTTAATCATTAGTGATGGTTACCCAAAATCATTGTGTCTTTACCAAAATAGTTAAGACAAGAATTGATTCCATGTTAAACAAAAAAGTTTTTATTTTCTAGCAGGACTGTGGTTAATGACATTTATCTCCTCAAAAAAAAAAAAAAAAAAAAAAAAATTGCTTTACTTGATACAATTTTTAACCTTTCTGTGACAGTAAGTTCTTATTTTAGTGGAAGGCCCAGGATTATATTTCATTTTAATACATATGGTAACAAAGACATCTAAAAATTGAAAAAAATCTAGTAACACTTTAGATGTTTGGTGCCTGTTCTTATATTGGGTAAACATTTAACATAAGAGTCAAGTCATGCATATTAGACAAGTGCTGGTAAGGGCTTAACATATACATAGAATAAAATCTTATGTACAAATAGTTTTAAAAATATTGTTTATTAATTAATCCCTGTGACCAACTTAGATATCTCCTAAGGAGATGAGGCGACAGACTGACAATGCTGTTTTCTATAGCAGTGCTGACTGTCATTTTTACTCCAACTTAAAGTTGCAAGTGTTCGTTTTATAGGCTGATTTTCAAATTCTGAATGAAGAGCTACTGAGTTATCTAAGTTTAATAAAAATGCTATGGAACATAAAGGTCAGGGATGATGTTATCTTTGCAGCAGCATTGTATTGATTTGAGCTTATAGAGATAAGATATAATGTTATTTATTAAAGATTTAATAAACCACTGGCTATCAATGGGCCTGTACATGTCTAGAGCAAGTAAAAATAATAAAGTTCATGCTAAGAGTCAGAAAATAATTGAATTTTCATTTCCAAACAAATTAATAAGTGTGCAGATACAGAAAGAGGGAAATGCTTTATAAATTAAACACTGAAAAATCCTTTGAGAAAATTTAGAATTTCATCTTGACAATGACTTTCACGCAGTGTATTTCATTCTTAGGCTAACGTGTTAGAAACATACTACATATTGGTGGTTTTTCATATAATGTGCTGAAAACTAAAAGCCAGATCTTTCAAAAAGATTTTTCTTTTTCTTTTTCTTTTTTATTTAAGATAACAGGGTATAAGAGACAGATTCTGATACCTTTACCTTCATGAAATTTCTCCTCTTTCTGTAATTAGTCCTATTGACATTAAGAATATTAGTTACAGAGTAAGATAGTTTATGATGTAAAGCCTTAAACTGTATCATTATATCTATCATTATGCATTGTGATAAGTGTCCAAACATATTCAAAGAGAAAAGGTCTAGTTCTAGACTTTTGTCTAAACTTCCATCATGAAAGAAAAGATAGCCTGTCCTAATATATTTTCTTTGTTGGATAAATGACTCAGGTCTGTCTTGAATAGCTCATCACACCAGTGAATAAAAATGTACTAGACTTTTTAGCTTATGGTACAAAAGAGACTAACGCAGCCAACATCACTACTGTTTTTTCTTGAGTCCTCGATATGACTGGCCACTTTCAGCAAGACTAACCAGTAGTGCCCTTCAGAATGCATCCCCAAAAATGTTCATATTTATTTCTTATTCTGTAATAAAAGCCCTGACCAATTTCACATTTTATTTATAAAAAATTACCAAAGTAAAATGCTTATAACTTTTTCCTGCATTTAAATATGTAAGATATAACTAAGAGAATATGCAGATTCAAATATCTGGGCTACTTTTTTTTTTCTCCTAGCAAAAAAAAAATAATTTATTCAGTTAAATAGCATAGGATCTTATGCTATACCAAATGGAAAATTGTACTTTGTAATGTCATCAACCTCATCTTCAGAGGCTGAAAGTGAAAAAGAAAGTGACTACTAAAGCAACTGCTATTAGGTAAATTCTGTTTGTAGAAGGTAGAATTTGTGAGAATAAAAGTTACATGGCTATTCAGTTATGTTATTTTTCCCTATCAGATTCTGCGACTGGAAGCAACAATAGTTTTCAGAATCCTGACATCAAATGGGAAAATTCAAAATTCAGATTACATGCAATGCAAAAATAAAATTAAGACTCTAACAAGCTATCCCCTAGGTCATTAGAATCATTTTATGTTTAACAAACTTTGATTTGCAGAGCAAATTTTGGTCACTTTGATGAGATAGTTATGTACAATTTATCAGTTTTTTGTTTTGTGATTTATTACATACTGCTGGGTGCAAGCAGTGAGAAAGCTTAATTGTGAGAGCTTAGGTTGTTGGTGGTTTTTTCTTTTTTTTATTTTTTTTTGTATTTTTGGATTTTTTAAGAGATAATTTTGTTAAATTGTTACTGAAATCACCATTAAGATATCAGTGAGAACTAATATATACCTAATTATTTAAACAGTTTAATTTTCACATAAAATATATGGTAAACGGAAATATGATAAAGATCCATTGCACTTAGCAGAAATCTGAGCTTTGCAATAGCATGAATCACCAAGTCATGGAGTCACTTAGGTTGGAAGACACCTCAGGAGATCTCTAGTCCAACTTCTGGCTGAATACAGTGTGAACACAGAATTCAAACCTGTTGCTCAGGACTTTACCTAGCTGGAATTTGAGAACCTCCAAAAACCAAGACTATATAATCTGTAAGTACATCCTGTTCCAATGCTTGATTATCCTCATAGTCAACCCTCCCCTGTTTCTCTTTATGATCAGTTTCTCATTTTCTTATTGAGCACCTCAATAAAGAGCCTTCCCTTGTCCTCTTGGCAACTTCCTCTGTAGTTTTAAAAGGTTGCTGTTAGGTCCCCTTCAAGACTTCATTTTCCAATCTAAGCAATCCTAGCTCCCTCAGCCTCTTATCTGTGGCATTAGAGAAAAATAAATCATCTTTTAAGAGATCAAATGCATCTAAACTGTACTCAGATTATCCATTAAAAGATCAAAAAAAATTTTACAGCTCTAAAATATTTTACACAAAAGCACTCTCCATAGTTACCCCATAAAGACTTGAATTATGGTCCAGAGAAATCAGTGGAACAACACCTGTTGATTTCAAGAGTTTTGTATTAAGCCACTACCAAAGGAATGTTTCTTTATTTTTTTTCTGATTTCTTTAACTTTGACTAGGAATTAATTCTAGGTTTCCAAGCAAGTTGGTTGATATTCAAGAATCACCTCCTTCAAGCTCCAAACCAGTTCAAACCAACGAGCAGAAAGTCAGTCAAAAATGCCAGGAGACCTCCATGGATGAACAAGGACATCCTTGCAAAACTCTGAAAACAGCAACAACAACAACAAAACCTGTTTGAGAATGCAGAGATGCAGTTAGAAAAGCCAAAGCCCAGCTGGAATTGAAATTGTTGGGGATATCAAAGGCAACAAGAAGGGCTTCTGCAAGTATCTAAGTAGAAAAAGGAAGACTAAGGAAAATATAGACCCAGAGCTGAATGAGGCAGGGGATCTGATTACACAGGACATGGAAGAGGCTGAGGAACTGAATGCCTTCTTTGCCTCAGTCTTTACTGGCAAGACCATCCTTCAGGAATCCCAGGCCCTGGAAACCAGGGATAAAATTTGGAGCAAGGAAGAAATACCTTTCACGGAAGATAGTCAAGTCAGAGAATACTTACAAAAAATTAGTCTCACTCGTAAGTCCATGGACCCTGGTGCGATGCACCCACAAGTGCTGAGGGAGCTGGCTGAGATGTGACTGTGAGGCCACTCTTGATTATCTTCGAATGATCATGGCAACTANCTCAGTCTTTACTGGCAAGACCATCCTTCAGGAATCCCAGGCCCTGAAAACCAGGGATAAAATTTGGAGCAAGGAAGAAATACCTTTCACGGAAGATAGTCAAGTCAGAGAATACTTACAAAAAATTAGTCTCACTCGTAAGTCCATGGACCCTGGTGGGATGCACCCACAAGTGCTGAGGGAGCTGGCTGAGATGTGACTGTGAGGCCACTCTTGATTATCTTCGAATGATCATGGCAACTAGGAGAAGTACCTGAGGACTGGAGGAAAGCAAATCTCACTCCTACCTTCAAGAAGGACCCAAGGAACTACAGGCCAGTCAGCCACTCCCTGATNAGAGGCCACTCAGCCACTCCCTGATCGCTGGAAAGCTGATGGAACAACTAATCCTGTAAACAATTTCCAGGCACATGAATGACAAAAAAATCATTAGTAGTAGTCAGCATGGATTCAGCAAGGGGAAGCCATGCTTGACCAACTTGATGAACTATCATAGCTAAATGACTGGCTTGGTAGATGAGGGGAGAGCAGTGGATATTGTCTTCCTGGACTTAATTAAGGACTTTGACAAAGTCTCCCATAACATTCTCAAAGAAAAGCTGTGGATATATAGGCTGGATGGGCAGACAGTCAGGTGGAATGCAAACTGGCTGAATGACCAGGCCCAGAAAGTGGTGATGCATTGCACGAAGTCTAGTTGTAAGCCAGTCACTAGTGGTATACCCTAGGGATCAATACTGGGTCCAGTTCTGTTCACCATGATGATCTGGATGATATGGCAGAGTGTACCTTCAGCAAGTTTGCTGATGACACAAAACTGGAGGGAGTGGCTGACACACCAGAAGGTCATGCTGCCATCCAGGGGGACATGAGCAGGCTGGAGAAAAGGTGTGGTAGGAACCCCATGCGCTAATGTATGCTGGGGGCCACACAGCTGAAAAGCAGCCTTGCAGAAAAGGATCTGGATGTTCTGGTGGAGACCAGCTTGAATAGGAACGAGAAATGTGTCTGTGCCACTAAGACAGCTAACAGTATCCTAGGCTGCATTAGGCAGTATTGCCAACAGGCTGGGGGAGGTGATTCTTCCACTCTACTCAGCATTGTGTGGCCGCACCTGGAGTGCTGGGTCCAGTTTTGGGCTCCTCAGTACAAAGAGAGACATGGAGTACTGGAGAGAGTCCAATGAAGGTCCACAAAGATGGTTAAGGGACTAGAGCATCTCTTCTATGAGGAAAGGCTGAGGGAGCTGGGTCTGTTTGGTCTAGAAGAGAGAAGGCTCAGGGGGAAACTTACCGATGTATATAAATACTTGAAGGGAGGATGCAAAGAAGGTGGAGCCAGGATCTTCAAGAAGTTTCATCAGAATATTAGGAAGCACTTCTTTACTGTGTGGGTGACTAAGCACTGACACAGGTTGCCCAGAAATGTTTTGGATTCTCTCTCCTTGGAGATATTCCAAAGCCTGACCAAAGCCTAGACAGAGTCCTGGGCAACTGGCTTTAGGTGTCCTTGCTGAGCAGGGGATTGAACCAGACGACTTCCAGAGGTCCCTTCCATCCTCTGCTATTCCTGATTCCCTTATTCTGCCGTTCTGTGATTACTTGATCATATGCTTACATATAAATAAGGAAGATTAGATATGGAAATTTATAAGGAATATAAAATTTATGTTCAGTATATCTATCACTTGATCTTATTTTAGCTTTTAAGGGAAAAACTGAGGGCTGAAGATAAATGGAATTGCACTAACTTGTATGTATTCTCCTACAGTAATCTCCAAAATAGTTATTTCCTTTTATTGAATTTTTTCTGCAAGGACCAATGTTTTTTTCTTGGTAAGTACTTGAATGAAAATCATGCATTCTTTTTTGAAGAAATTTCTGCAAGCATGATGTCCTTTAACATTCTTAAACTTCTGTTAGCCTTTCAGGTTTAATGGTGCATTTTGCCTCACTTACCAATCCACTCTACATTGACTCTTGCATGACAGGGAAGTGAATTAACCATTTTTTATTTAACCTTATACATTCCTTCTCTTCCTCCAGATACAGTACTTATGATTATGTGATGTGAGAGAACTTCAGATGATTCCATTTACTCTCATTAGGGATACCAGATATTTTTTGGTAGTGGTGAACACTTCCTAGATTCTAATATAACAAATCTTATAGAAGTGTTATAAAAAATGTTATAGCTTGATTTCCTGTCTTCTGTAAGAATCATATTTCCTTTTTTTTACTGAATATAGCTTACTTATCAGAAAATATATAATTTCAGAACTGAATATAAATTCACTTCTCAAATTAAGAATCATTTAATATTACTTTATTTCTGTATAAACTGGAATATTATCAGCTCTTTCTCCAAGAGAAAAGCTAATGATATAACATTTATAAAGCTTGAACATATTCTGAACTTCTGAATGTTACTTTTTTCCTCAAGCTGAAAAGGAAAAGGTCATGTGACCTCATTAATTCTGCAGTATGCATTGTTCACTTAGTTTCATTAACCTTTAATTTCTTTGATAACAGAAGTTATATATATATATTCAGGCTTCATTAAAATGCTATTTTTTGATCAATATTTGTCTATATAATGATTTTGTATATTTCTGCTGGGAAGTGGATCACAGCTTGCAAGGAACATGAGAGTGGTTTATAATGTCAAGATATGGCAGATTGAATAACAAATGAGGATGTTTTCCATTTCATGTCCATTGTGACATTCTAGAATTCAAAGAAAGAGTTTCTTATAGGCTTAATCTGGTTTAAATAGACTTCTGGAATTCAGATCTCTAGAATGGCCTATTTGTCTCTCTTCATTTCTTACTGCTTAATAACAAGGCTGATGTTCTTCATGACATTTGTTGCTTGTTTAACTTAGTAAATTAACCCTGACACAGTTCAAGTTTCTCTTCTCCTAAGAGCAGTTACATCTGCAGTATTTCAGACATTTCTCAGTTAGCTGCACTATTTAATACATATTTAGGCTAAATGTTTCTTTATTATCAAACTGTGATCATTTATGGCTAATATGGGACTGTACTGGTTTTGGCTTGGATGGAGTTAATTTTCTTCATTTTAGCATCTATGGTGCAATGGTTTGGATTTCTGATAAAAACAATGTTGATAACATAGAGATGTTTTAGTTGTTGCTGAGCACTGCTTACACAATCAAAAGGATTTTCTGTTTCTCACTCTGTCCTACCAGCAAGTAGTCTAGGGGAGCACGAGAAGCTAGGAGGGGATGCAACCAGCACAGCTGACCCAAACTGACCAAAGGAATATTCCATAACATATGATATATGCAATAAAAGCTGGGGGAAAGCTCAGCAATAAAAGCTGGGGGAAAGACAGAAGAATATGGGGAACATTTAGAGTTATGGCATTTGTCTTACCAAGTAACTGTTGTGCTTGATGAAGCCCTGCTTTCCTGGAAATGGCTAAACATCTGTCTGTTGATGGGAAGTAATGAATGAATTCCTTATTTTGCTTTGCTTGCACACACAGCTTTTGCTTTACCTATTAAACTGTCTTTATCTCAACCCAAAAGTTTTCTCACTTTTACCATTCCAATTCTCTTTGCCATCCCACTGGGAGGGAGAGAGACCTTGGCTGTTTTCGGCACTTAGCTGCCTATTGGGGTTAACCCACAACAGGAACAAACAGATTGGTTACCAGGATTGTGAAGCATCATTTGCAATTTACCTAAATGAGTCCTGACTGTTTCAATGAATGTGCTGGATTTGTATGGATTGGATTTACTTCTACAAATATGTGTTGGATATATGAACTCTACGAAGCCACTATTTCAAGGGTTCAGTGATAGGTCTTCAAATCTTAATTTTTATTTTTCTTAAAGCTCGTAATATTTCCTTGGCATGTAACTAAGTAGTGGTATTGACAGTGTCACCTACCAGTGAGCAGAGAGTTGGTGACAGCTGTCAAAATTTCCCCAGTAGACATGGAAGTGCTTCACATCTGCTGTATGCAGTTCAGCTGTAGAACATTATAGTCTACAGTGAAGTCTTGTCAGATTTATTCATTTTACACAAGGGAGTGGCAATTCTACACCTCAGAGAAAGCAATAATTCTCATTAGATTTTCTCTCACAAAAGACTTGCCTTCCTTAAAAGAGTTCATCTAATGATTAATTTATGGGTGTCCCTTTCTGAAACCTTCCCCCACAAGAAGTTCTTCACATCAAAGTAAAACTTACCCTTACCCTGCCTGCCACCACATTTCTGTTTCATACTAAGTTGATTTTATAACCTATGTTCAAAAAAAAATGAGATGAAGAAATATTAAAGCATTAAAGGAGTAAGGAAATAGTGTTGGCAACCTTCTTCTCAAAGGAAAAGAAAACTTGACAGTCCAGACAGACAGACAGATAAATAAGGAACTAAGGCTTTTTACCATACCTATGAAGCAATATTGCAGTAGTGCATACTATACTTATGATAACATGTAGGATGAGATCAGGAAGATGAAGGTTGGGAAGGAAACGTGAATCTTAATGTTCTTTTCCCCAAAGTAACTAGTCAAGTGTGAAATGATATTTTCCACACTGGTGATCTGAAGTATAATTTACAAGGAAAGTAGTCTGTAAGTGCCTGAGCCTCATATACCCTCACAACTGTATGTAAAATTCCTCTCATAATATCTCTGCTAATTAAGTAATTTAGAAAAAGAGTTATCTGTGTTTGTTGATTTTGATAAGATTCAAGATGACAAATTGATACATGCTCTGGCATATACTAGTAACTCAAAACATACCCACCTTGCTTAAGAAAGTCTATATTGAGTAGAAAGAGTAATATGAATAAACCATATAACATCATGTAACATGAAGAAAGAAGTATTTGTATTCCATTTCAACAGAGATATATAAGGAGTATAAAAATAAAGTATTGGAAACTCTGTACAAAGTGTCAAAATTAGTGGAACAATATATTAATAGCAAAAGTTCTATAGAACAATGAACAAGAGTTATGGGAAAGTAAGAAATGTTAAGAAAAATAAAGCCAGGTCAAGTCTAAACTGTCAAGATATGTGCCAAAATGACCAAGTGGCAGACCATGTGATAGATTCCTGTGGTGCAGGAGTCTGATAATACAGTGGGAAGAAATAAAGAAAATAGAACATGGAAAGATGACTATCCAAAAAATACTTTTGACAAATTCTGAAGGTGGTTTAGTGGTACATAAATTTACTTATTCATCCATTTGTGATTAATGAAATATTACATGGAAAAAAAGATCCTAAGGGGAAAGTTACAGCAACGGTGCTGCCATAAAAATACTGCCACTTGAAGTACTAGTGAATATTAGCAGATTTATGTGCATAATTTCATTTCAGTATTTATATTCTTAAAATAAATGAAAAAAATAAAACAAGGAAAGTGAGACAGAAAGATAGAAATACTGGAAACTGTAGGATAAAGTGCTATGCAAGAGACAAGAGATATTTTCAGGATATTAAAACAAGTCACTAATCTGCAGTAGGTTGACCCTGGCTGGCAGCTAAGCTCCCACCCAGCCGCTCGCTGAAAGCTTTCAGTGGATGGAAATTTTCAGAGTCCAGCAGACTCCACTCTAGGAGTTTAGTTCTTCGGACAAGTTCAGCTTGCTGGTAGTGCTGTAGAAGTCTTGACAGCCTTGGAGCTCCTTGAGAAAAAGCTGAAATAAGGCTCAGCAGAGCCTTTCCCATAACAGTTCTGCTAAAGAGCTTCTGCAGGGTCTCCCCCTTCTTTTGCTTGATTTTTGCTTTTAAGCTGAGACTCTTGCACTTAACCGTTGCCTGAACTATGCTGTGGCAGCACTGCAGCTATGCCTTTCCCTGGTCATGGACCCTATTAGTCTGGATCATGACCCTGACCAGTAGAGTTGATTTCCTGACTTGACTTCAGATCTTCCTTGTCAGTTTGCACTTATCTGGTGATCATTAGGCTTTTGGCTGTTCCTGGTTACCATCACTAACCTTCTTTCTCAGGTACTACAGTACAGTGCCATTGTCCATGATGCCACTGTCTCTGCCTGTCTTGCCATGACTTCTGGCTCTGAATGGCCTTTCTTTATGAAGAAGTGTGCCTCAGCTGCTCCCTGGTGGAAACCACAGTTTATGAATATATGTCCATACTAGATGTTTAGTCTAAACCTGTATTCAGTGTCTTGGCCTTGAAAACATCTTGGCCTGCTCTGATTATTCTGTTAATACCTGCTGTATGCTATGTAGACATCCACACATCCTAGGGAATAGCCACATCCCAGCCCATTATTATATAGCTGCAAGTGTTGAAGTGCAGCTTGCTATAGAACAAAGGTTTTGAACAATATGATCATGAAGACAGGTAATTCTTCTAGTAATTTCAGTTTTGCTACAACACGTGTTACAGTGATTCAGATCACTCCTCAAATTTCCATTTGTCTTTCTCAGCTGAGCTATGATACTCATCTGAGTGCTCCAGATATGCTTCTGTGCACAGAATTGATGTGATTTAAGGAGGTTTGTGTTTTATTTGCACTGGAACACACTCAGCATAATCATAGGATTAGTTACAACTGAAAGGCGGCTAAGGAAGTGGCTTGTTACTGGCTGTCTTCCATTAGCATATGGCTCCATATTACTCCATTCCCCAGCAAAATTTAATTTAGCAGATAATTTAGAGGGGGGCCTGTTTTTTCCATCTGAACTAATAGTTCGCTTGTTTAATTTGTTGGTTACTGCTATGTTTGCTGCTCTGTACAGGGAAGTCTTCCAGGAGCAAAGGATCAGATACATTATGTCCTTACCGAGGTTATAGTACATTTGATCATCCAGCAAGGTCTCTATACTGGACCTTATTTTATTAATCACCAATTTTGCAATGTGTGGACATTATTATTTGTCCATAGGCATGTCTTTCATTTGAAAAATCTATTTCTCCACATAAAGAGAAATGTTAGGATGAAATAAATAGATTAAGAAAATGAAAGGTATCCATGTAAAAGCCAATAATTTTAATGTTTGTAACCATGATGCATGTCTTAGGCTTTCCATATTATTTTTTGCTTAATCAATAATGCACATAACTGATCTTTGCAAAAATTAAAATCTAACATGATATCGATGTCTTGAAAGAATTATTTTGAACATTTGAATTAATTGGTTTTATCTTTTCCAGTATTACAGACTGAATGGATCTGAACAGAAAAAGGTAGGAAAATACCAAAGAATTCCAAGTATAACTTAAATTAATTTTCTAGAGGTATGTGTAGTTTTGACTAAGTTTCTATTCTGTGACAATGGCAAACATGAATTCAATCTGTTGATAAGAGGACAGTTCAGACAGTGGGTTTCATAAAGCTTGTGTTCAAATAAATAACCATGATATGGGCACAACAGTTTACCCCAAAACCCAGCAGATTGGCTTCAGATGCTCTGGGTAGTGAAGATAAACCAAACTTGATAGAGATATCAATACTTACTTTTCAGTATATCCATAACTCCTGTGAACAGCAACCAATACCATATTTCAATAGAATCTTCCACTTCATCGCACTGAATGCTCATATTAAGATTTATTATCTTTTCGTAGCAAGAAGAAAGCTAGCAGGAAATTATATTTGAAACAATACTGGTACTGGTACGCTTCAAGTTATGTTTTACTTAAAGATCTTGGAGAAAGCATAAACTCAAATATACATTTGAATAATTTTCAGCTGTATCTTTCTGTTTTATTCTTAATTATAACCATGCTCTGGTAGTAACCCCACTGGAATAATGGAAGAATAAAAGTACTAATTATTTTAAGTGTGGCTGTCAGAAAATGGGGAGGACTTCTGTCTGGAATACCCATCTCCGTAGACAAACGTATTAAGAACTTTCTTAAAATGCATTTATTTCCAGTAGACAGTAGTGATTCATTTGGAGCTATTGCAGGCTCGACTCTCCCCTGCACTACCCACAAATAATTAATTAGTCTTTATAACGGTAGTCCATCACATGAATTACTACTTGGGGACTTTGATAGGTTAATTATTGGTTCATTGCATGATATTAGTTCTGGAAGAAACCATTATGATCTGTTATGTCAGTAAATATGAAGGGAAAGAGGAAGAAAATGTTTACAGTTCACCATGGACCTTAATGTAATGTATTTCTGCAACAATAGTTTCATGGCTCAACTAATAGCCCTGAAAATATCTGTCTTGAGAATGTATATCAAAAATTCATTTCAGAATATTTGTTGCTGTTGTTGTTGTTTTGTTTTTGTTTTTCTTGATTCACGAGAAGCAACATTAAAAATGATACTGCTGATAAATGTTGAGATTTTCTTAATACAGCTCGCACTTCCTAATATGGTTCTTATCAGTAGAATTCATTGGAGTATTCGTGTGTCTTTTGGAGTAATTATATCTATGCCACAAAATCAACTTCTTTATTAAAAATATGTTGCTCTTTCTTGTCATAAAATTTAGAATGAGAATGATTTTCCCTTTTTTTCCCCATGTTTCAGAATTTTGAATTTTAGTAATCCTTTGTGAAAGTAAGAAGAGCTTATTTTTGTGCTCCTGCACTGTGCAGCAACAGTATTTATTATATACACAAAACTACTTCACCTTGGATTTAGGACCCCTCTTTGGCTTTTCACATGAGTTTAAACCTACTTCACTATGAATTGGATGAAGAAGAAAACCTCTGTAGTTGAAAAAGTCTGTAATTTTCAGGAGTCATATAAATAAAACCTGTAACCTTAACAACAGGTTTTCCAGGACTGACATTCTGAAGACATACATCAAAACCATCATGTGGTATGCTTCTTTGTAATAAAAATGTAGTGTGGAGGTAAATACTCTTGGCAAAGACCCAAGGGTACACACTAACTCCTCCTCCACCCTTTTTATCCACAAAAAAGACAATGAAATAGTGAGTACACTGAGATAATGAAAGTTTAAATTCTCCCTAGCCCTCTACCTAGAGTGTTAGTTAGCTTTGCTCTGCAGCTTCTATTTCCTTTTTGGTGGTAGGTTATCAGGAAACTGGGCAGTTCTGGATGGCAGTAAAGGTGTAATGACTAAATTAGCATTTTCTGATGGAAAACTCTTCAATTGGAAATGACTTTGGACCAGCTCTTCAGTAAGACTGCCTTAATTCCATGCCTGTTCACTGTATAGTAAATTTGATTTTACCTATTCAATAACCTACCTCCAGTCTTGAGGCAATTAGACTGTACCATATTCTTCATTGCTTTTCAAATTGTGAGTCCTACTAGGGATCACTGAGAATGTTGGTTAAGTGAGGGACAAACTATTACGAAGCGGTTTTCAGAAAGTAAGGCTTGCTGGAATTGAAACTACAAATCCATTTTGGTTCAATAACTGAAAAGAGAATAACCTTTTTAATTTTCTAAAGAAAAGTGTATTTACCTTTCAGGAATGACTGACACCCTGTTCCTGAACCCAGGGTAAGTTTTTGTCTTATATATCCATATCTGGCATTATGTGAAAAGTTCGGTGTTCCAGCTGAAGTAACAACTGTTGTATTGGACAAAATAGCAATGTGAACATTTACATCTACTCGTACTTAACTAATTTTTCATGATTGTTAATGTCTGCTATGCTTAGTGGGATCCAGCTCATGAATTCTGAATGTGCAGAGTTGGTGAACCTGTAATGCATTTGTCTTCCAGATGTAACACCAAGCAATCTTTTCAAATATTGAAAGCAGGGATCTTCAGTCAATATTACAGACCTTTGAATCTCCAAGTAGAGCAAAGGAAATCAGTAAGTGTCCCTCAGAGAACTGTCTTGTTATAAAGGAATTTTCTACTAATACATAAGTGTTAGATTGAGAATCCATTCTCAGGTTCCAAACAAGGTGGTGTTTTGTTAGCAGTAGGGTGGAGAGCAGTCTGTGCTGTTGTTTAGCCTTGGTGTAGTAAAGGTCTGGTTACGCAACTCAAAACACTTTGAAATTTGTACCCTTAACAGGTGCCTGCCAGCAGTTTGAGGAAGCTTATAGACTTTTATATATTAAGAAGGAAAAACATTATGCCTTTTCATGATGCTTAGGGGGTAAGAGAAGGTTTCATGGACAGGAATCTTCACAAGAAAATGAATCTTCTGTATGATTTCAGTGTATTATACTTTGTTAGCTACTAAACAAATGTTTGAAATAATTGATTGCCCTGAGTGCCACCTGCTGATACATGTAAATGGAAAATGGTTGTCATAAAATTATTTTTCAGTGGTGAATGAAGCATGAAGATGATATTTTAAGGATGGGTCTTTGAGCTGTAGTCTCATCATGAAAGCTATTAGAAAGTCCTTATTCTCTCATCAGAGTGTTTAGACTCAAATTGAGGTACTGAAAGACTAGTTGCCCAGAGGTATGGTAACTGCTAAGAACATGGGACAAAGGGTGTGTCTCTTCTGTTATCCAAAATAAAGATTGGATCCATAAGACTCTGTCACGCTGAGTTTTAAGTTTTTCATGCTAAAGTACCTATGGAAACAGCCATAACTTTAGAATATGTGGAGAGCACGCACTGAGTACTGAAAATGATGTTCACATAAACAAGTAGGGTGAATACACACCTGCTCTCTAGCCAACAAGGATTTTGTGGAGGGGAATGTATTTCTTTCTCAAAGATTGTTACTTTTAAACTGCTGGGAAACTCTTGGATAATTAGCTATGAATTTATATTGATTAGAATTGTGTCACCTTTCCAACAAAGGATATTGAGAAGGAAATCATTCTTTATCCCCAAATAAACATTTACTCAAAATAGGAAAGACCAGATTTCAAAGCTCTACTCAAGGTCAGAAAGAAATAGCAGATTGGTGCATGTGGTGGTTTTACCTTGCTGGGCAGCTGAACTCCACCACAACCGCTCGCTCACTCCCCCTCCTCAAAGGAATGGGGGGAGAAAATACAATGGACAAGGGCTCAAGGGTTGAGATAAGGACAAGAAGGTTGCTCACTAATTACCATCATGGGCAAAACAGACTCAACATAGGGAGATTAATATAATTTATTACTATCGCTAGCAGACTAGAGCAGTGAGAAACTAAAAGCAAACTAAAAACACCTTCCCCCCATCCACTCTCTTCTACCTCCTCCCCCCGAGTGGCACAGGGAAATGTGGAATGGGGGTTGCAGTCAGTCCATAATGCTTCATCATCTGCCGCTCCTGCACCTTCACTCTCTTGCCCTGATCCAGCTTGAGGTCCCTCACATGGGATGCAGTCCCTCCCGAACTGATCCTACATGAGCTTTCCACAGGCTGCAGCTCTTCAATAGTTGCTCCAATATGGGTCCATACCACAGGGTCCATCCTTCAGGAGCAAACTGCTCCAGCATGGGTCCCCCATGGGTGGCAGCTCCCACCGGATCACCTGCTCCTGCATAGGCTCCTCTCCACAGGCTACAGGTCCGGCCCGGAGGCTACTTCTGCAGGGGGTCTCCATGTGTTGCAGCCTCCTTCAGGCCACATCCACCTGCTCCACCATGGACTCCTCCACAGGCTGCACATGGAAACCTGCTCCGCCGTGGTACCCCATGGGCTGCTGGGGGACAGCCTGCTCTACCATGGTCCTCACCACGGGCCGCAGGGGAACTTCTGCTCTGGTGCCTGGAGCACCTCCTGCCCTCCTTCATCACTGACCTCGGTGTCTGCAGGGCTGTTCCTCACTCCTCTCACTCCCAGCTATTGATGTTGCTCAGCAATTTTTTCTCTTTCTTAAATCTGCTTTCACAAAGGCACAACCAACATCGCTCATGGCTCAGCTCTGGCCAGCGATGGGTCTCTTTTAGAGCTGGCTGAAGCTGGCTCTTATCTAACATGGGGCAGCTTCTGGAATCTTCTCACAGAAGCCACCCCTGTGGCCCCCCTGCTACCAAACCTTTACCATGTAAACCCAATAGAGTGCATGATGGAGATTTCTGCTTTTTCCTCCACACTGTTTATTTTAATATGCTTGATATGAAAGGATATTTCTGAGGAAGTTCTGCCAATCTTGTGGAGCAAAGTTTAATTCATAAGTAGTATAGCGTAAAATATATAGTAAGTACAGTTTAAAAAATATACATTAAACTTCATATAATGATTTCTTTTCCAGTTACTAATAACTGGATCCATCTAACTAGAGTTATTGTGTCCTGATCAATGCTACAGTGGAATTTGTACTACTGAACTGAAGAAAAACCACAGAGAAGAGGCAAGAACACTGTAATTCATCAGTACCTATGTATGGCACAAAAAAGGTAAGCATAGTAAATTTTACGTAGCTTGAGACCTTACTTTGCTATTTAATATACTGTCACAGACACGTACAGACAGCATGCTACTAAAACAAACAAACAAACAAACAAACAAACAAAATACACCTGCCCCCCAAACAAAAACAAAAACAAACAAAACCAACAACAACAACAACCACAACAAAGACACTTCCTCAGATCTTTTAGAATAATACTCACAGGTAAGCAAATCTCCCAAGCATGATGCTTGGCCACTGTTCAGATGGTGATGGATATCTGTGTGCAAAGATCTTTGCAACTGCATCTTTACCTGGATCAAAAGCAGTGTTGTTTTCAGTTCCAGCTGCCCCACAGTCCTATGTGACAAATTCACTAATACAAGATCCATCACTATGAATTATCTTAAGCTACCTACAAAAAGTTCTCTAGCTATTACTAGATGCAAAAGACTATCAGCATTTCTTTATCTGCAGGAACATTTTCTACTGACTATTTACAGGTACTTATATTGTTTGGTTGATTCTGCAGCAAGGACCACCCAGGAGAGTCCCTGGGATGGTCAGATTCTCCATCCAGGATGTTAAGTAACACAAAAATATATATATAGTTCCTATCAATTGTCTAGGGAGCAGGAACTGCCTAGAGTACTCCCAGAGATTGTGGAAATTTACACTAAGATAGCTTTTGTAACAGTTAATCAAATGCTTTGCTGTTAAGTCAGAAGGGTTTGAGTCATCACCTTGTTCCAAGTTGGTTTATTGTCTTCTGTCAGCTCTTTGTCTCATCCTTGCAGAGATTAACCAGGAAGTTACTGGGTCATCTAGGAAATAAATGACCTAAATGTACTAGGTTTTCACAGCCCCAGTACCCAGCTACACTTTACTCTATTAGCTATAGGATATACCTGAATTCATCCTTATATTCTATGTATAAGTTGCATTCCATAGTTCATATCACAGCTCCCACCTGCAGTATCAACCAAGTCAGAACACACCATTCACCAGGTGCAGATATTTTCTTGATGGTGAGATGGAAGATCTTGATTGTTAGCTCTCACTCTGTCTCCTTGGTATACTCAGCTGACTTTTTGTTTTCTCCAGTAGTTTCTGGTTTTTATTTTTCACAGCAGCCAGGAATGAGCCTTATGTTTCTAGGGGAAGAGGGCTTATACATTAGGTACTGCAGTAAACCTTATTTGTAATGCACGTAATGGATAGTTTAATGTTTGAGTTACGCTTGCATAGTGCTGCAATTGGTAATATAAGAAGGGCAAAGTGGTGCTCTGCTATGAGCAGTGAAGCACCTATTCCTCCTAAGTACGTCTACTATCATTGCAACACTGTCCAACCATACAGTGTTTCCTCTTTACCCGTTTGTTTCCCTGTTGACATGCATGGTCAGCATGGGCCTTGTGACAAATAATTGTGTTCAGAATAGTGGTGAAAGGACTAGGTATTCCTGGTCAGAAATACTTATAAACAAACAAATTCTGTTACTACAAAGCTTCTCATATTCATCAGAACTTTATTTTTGAGCATCAAGTCAAAGAGATGAAAAACATTCAGAAATAGCTAAGCTGAAGTGCTTAGAACTTCAAATATTCCAGATCCTCTGTCATTTATATTTTTAAGCTCATACTATTGCATATTATTATATATTAAATAACATGTAAACTTACAGCTGTTACAGATCTCTTTTTTTCTTGCATGATAATCTTCTGTTCCTCACTAGGTATTTAAATGTTTTCTAGGCCCTGTGGGGCTGAGGCTGTTACCCATGAGTATTTGGAGATGCCTGCATATACATTGTAATGGTTAATACCACTAAAAGAGAAAACTTCCAAGAAACTTCCATGGGTTCATAGTGTTAGATATGGTGGCTGGAACCTGAGAATTTTATACCTTTAACAGAGGATGGGACCATGCCATTTTAGAAAGAACTTCATGTGGTACACTACAGTAGTGCGTATAGAGAAATATAATCTGATCATGTAAAATAATAATATAGTGTAATGTATATACAGAACAAGCTAAGCTAAGAGTTGGTGAATGCAGCTAGTGGTGGACTGACCCCAACTAACAGCCAAGCTCCCATGTAGCTGCTCACTTGTTTCCCCCACGCTCCACAGTTTGCGGGAGAAAATAGGAAGAACACAAGTGAGAGATAGTGGTTTGAAATAAAGACAGGTAGATCACCAGACACCTCATCTTGCTGTCACTGTAGGTTACACTCATCCCTTTCAGTCAAACAGTGAATGGCCCTGGGAGCTTAGGTTACTCTTCACTACTTTGTTCTCTCTGTGTTCCCTCCCTCTCTTTTTTTTTTTTTTTTTTCCTGTTCTTTCTTAAATGTGTTTTCATAGAGGCACCATAGACTCTGTGGATGGGCTTAGCTATGCCCTGCTCTGGGTCTACTGTGGAGCCAGCTGGAACTGTGTCCTGCACAGGACAGCCCCTGGCCTCTTCTCACAGAGGCCAATTCCACAGCCCTTCGCTACCAAAACATTAATATTTATGCCTAATGAAATAGGAGATTCTGAAAGAAAACATATTTCAAAGAAAGCAGGAAGAAAAATGGGCAAATTATATGTAAGGGAAGTACTAAATGAAAATTATTTTTTCTTCTTTCTTTCCCACTTATTCTTTGCTTATTCAAACAGTTCTAATTTCCAATAATGATCTAATTTCTGGTAAAATCTATTTTCTGATTTTATATTTTAATATATTTCTTCTGAAAATGGAGGGTGCTGATAATGTTGGGGTACACTCCTTATCTGAGCAATCAGTTTACACAAAGACATTACCAGGAGAATAATATTAAATAATAAAATTAAGTCATTACCAGTAATGTAAGCACTTCCCAAAACTGCAGTGCCCACAAGGGAATTATGCTCTCCTTTTAACAGCAAATGAAACCAAAACATTGTGGCTTTATTACATTAGTGGAGATAGTAAAAATATTTTTTAAATAGCGGAGTGCAGGTGGAGAGGGGACAGAGAGATGTGCTTTGCAGAGAAGAAAACTTATGGTTTCGAACCTGTGGTAGCTACTAGCAGATCACAAAGAGCAAGTTCTTTAGATTTTAACATCAGCAGGCAGGAGAATGTACTCTGAACTGTTTTCTTCTTTCTTTTAGCACACACATTGACAAAATCATCAAAAGTTCTAATAGAGAGAACGTTAGTGACATTTGTTCCATTGGCTGCCAAAATCTGGGGCTAGTGACTGATTTCTGTCAATGCAACATCAGTAGTGGTTAAAAAAGCTACTTACAATATTAGCGTTGCTTCACATCAGAAAATGTTCGTTGTTAATGTTATCTATTGTCTTCTGGAGGATTTTATTTCATTATTTTCTAAGGTTTCTGTGGAAGAAGTAGGGATAAATATTAAATTGCAAAGTGTAGGGTTGTAAGGTGTATGAGGCACTAAAAATATTCAAGGAGTCTATCAGAAAACTTTCAGTCAGTGCATGTAGGATAAACAATTTCTTCAATGTCTTGGTGATTTTCAAGTTTTAGTTCATATATGGATCATGAAAATAAACTTGAAATTGGAAAGACTACTTCTGTAATGCAACTAGATTTCTGCTTCAACATTTCTGCTTATGTTAGCTGTCAAAAAAATCAAATTCAATATAGCTGGAATCATTTTAGTAAAACCTTCAAAGCCCAAATGTGAAATTTGGGAAACTGGATTTTACTTATCATGCTTGTAAAGAACAGACTGTACATGATGTTGTATGGGAGATTTAGGTGTGAAATTGTTCTGTCTGGTTACATTAGGCCAATAGGTACATAACCAGAATGATATATTTGGGGAGTTTCTGTACTTGATTGAGAAAAAAAAATGTACATCAATATGAAATGCTGATAGATGTGAGAACAGTAATAAGCTTATTGAGTACTTTCACTTCATTAGTTAGAAAGATTAAAGAAACCACGATTCTTCCCATTTGTAGTTACGTTACTCTGAAATCAACAGAAAATAAAGACCAAAATGTATTTGTTCAGTCAGGGAAATAGGCTTCATTCTGCAAGACAGAGCAAATATAGACAAAATGTCTTCATAAAGAGTGAAATTAGTAATAATTTTGTGGAATTAAGTAGCAGTGTGTTTTTAATAACAAATATGTTAGGTTCTGTTGATTTGAAAAAAGGTGGTATTTCTCTTCTGATAGCTGTGTAAATTTCAAGCTGATCCCCAACGGGAGTCTTTTTCTGCTGTCTCTATAATTAATTGGTCTATAATTTGATTCTACATTTCTGTGGTTGAGGATCAAAACAGAGAAGACCCAATTCGTCTGTAAACTGCTTCATTGTCTCTGCAGTACAGGGTACGGTAAAACCATAGTGTTTATTTGAGGAATGGATAAACATGATTCTGAGCCTTGTAATGAACATGTTGAAGAGGAAAATGCTATTTTAAGTGTTTCATTTGAGTGTGGAGCTGAAGACCTATTGATGATATTTATGGTTTTTATAAGTCCAGAGAGAACAAGATAAACTCTGGTTGAGTTTTAAGGTCTTGTATACCATACGTTGTTGGATAGGTCTGATACCTAAGCTAAACTAAGCCTCATGATCCTAGGTATTTACATTACTTCTCTTAGGCAGCTGAGACAGATTTTGGCATACTCTTAGCACGGCCTCTTGGGTATTTCTGATTATTTAACCAATTATGAGCACCTTTGCACACCTGGATCGCACTAGAATAAAGTAGAAAGGTAGGTATTGACTAGCATGTTGGCTGAGCAGCTGAAAGGTGTTGCATAGGGGTAATAATATTTTCAACAGAAACTACTGTGATCATTACTGCTTTAA
Source organism: Chauna torquata (assembly GCA_013399475.1). Classification (NCBI taxonomy): domain Eukaryota; kingdom Metazoa; phylum Chordata; class Aves; order Anseriformes; family Anhimidae; genus Chauna; species Chauna torquata. The sequence continues at coordinate 22,758 of VXAL01014420.1, read as the reverse complement.
TTTGAAAAAAAAAAAAATGTAATAAGAATAACTAAATCGCTGCATAATGCCCTATTGAATGGGTTCAATGCAAGTCCATGGAATAATCATGAACTATTGACTTTTTGAATTACATAGAAATAACAGCAATGCCATTACCCGTATTAAAAATAAATAAATCATGCTTGGTCAAATATTGTCTACTGTAAAAGAGGGTAGACTTATGCTTAGAATCCCCATAAGGATTATTATACAGATATATAGTTACTATATATTGATATAATATTATTCAGATATATTTTGTTGATTTTTTTTTTCCACAGGGTTAAAACTTCAAGTAAGCCTTTCTTGTAAGTTTGATGTTCGCTACTCTTACTCTCTGTCCAGCTCTACACATATGAACATTAATTGACACTTTAAAATTTCCAGGTTATCCTAGCTTAGTATTCATGTGCTGAATGATTATGATTTATCTAGTTACCTTTTTAAGGATAAGGATCTGATGTCCCCATTTTCTAGTTTAATGTTAGGACTTCAGCTGGAACAGCTAAGTTAGCAACCCACTTGCCTCTACCACCTTGATCGGTATTCTAAGCTTATTAAGAAGATAACTGGATCATCCATCTCTTCCCATTACATACAAAGTAGCTTATGGTTATTATAAGCCTAACATAAATGCATTGACCTCAATCTTTGAGAAATCAAGCTGACAAAGACTATGGCCAACATATTCTTTATGCTTAATATTGACAAAATGTAAAGGATTAACTGGGAAAGATATAACACCAAAATGTCAGCAGCTGATCCTTGCTCCATGTTACACAGAAAAATAAAAAATAAGAAACATAAAAAATAAAAAATAAATAAAAAAGGAAAGAAAGAAAGAAAGAAGGAAAAAGAACAAAAACATAAAATTGAAAAACACTAAACCTGAGCTGGGAGAGAAATCGCTTCTCACATTTAATTATCTGAATGACTTAAGTTGTTACTGATTATTTAAGAGTACAGATTCTTCCAATCTCAGAAATCTGATATTTCTTTTCTATCATGCTCCTACCCATAATCAATCCGAGCTTTTAAAGAATCTATGCAGTAAAAATGATCACATCAAGCTAGACAAGCATAGGCAGGAGCAGCACTCAGTGTTAAAAGGAACAGAGTAACCCTTATCTAATATTTATACAAGAAGATTTCCAGGTACTAACCTACTGCAATAAGTCAGAAGAGACACATATACAGAAATGATACCAACCATGTGAGAAGTCTAGAACTGATAAATGGATGAAAATCCTTGAAACTCCATAATCTTAAATAGCAGCTGTTTATATACAAGGATGATGACTGTATTTAAAGATAAATTATACCTTGTCCAAACTTATCTTCCTATTTCTGTTATCCCATTAACCTTGCCAAAACAGCTCAAAAAAAAAAAAAAAAAAAAAAAAAAAAGTCTGGCTTGCTCCTGCCTGATCTCACAGACATCACTTCTACCTATGAGTTAGTAATTGATGAGGTAAGATGTAATTATATTTATCTGAAATCATGAGATTTGTTTTATTTAAATTGATGTTAGTGCAGACAGTGATGCTAGCAGGCATTTGCCAAGTTACTAGTTGTTGATACAGCAGTAAGTAAACAGCTAGATATTATTAGAGGACAGTCTTGACTTACCCCCAAAAGCAAAAATTTCTAAATATAGAGTATACTGATGGCATTGTCCAACTTTGCTATTTTAGGCCATGAAGAAATTTCTATAAATCCTCATCTTTTTTTCACTTGATCTTTGTTTCTGGGTCCACACAACTTCCCAACACAAGGTTCCTAACCCCTCTTCCAGGAGTTTACCTGGCTGGGGCAAGTTCAGCTGGCTGAGTCTAAGGTCAGTTCCGTCATAGGAGCTGTTATGAAGGCATCTGGAAGCAAAAGCAACCCCTTCGCACTCTTGGAAGCTAATTGTATGCTAGGGTTTTCCTGCTGACCCCCTGTACCGCAGCTATGTCTGCACCTGGTCACACCTCCTCAGTTCTGATCCTGGCCTATTGGATAGCTTGATCTTGGACCTGTGTCATCATGATGGAGCACTGCAGTGAGGCTGACCATGATCACTGTCCACACACTAGGTCCTCACGCTAACTTTCTAAGTCATTGCCATATATCCTTGCTGCTGCCTGCTTTGCTATCACCCTCAGGTTAATTAAAAACAGCTCCAAAAGAAAGGAGGGGCAGCCCCCCTTTCTAGCTTTGTTCATGACAGCTGTTCCCAGTCAAGGAGCTGATTTGCATTCAGCTTGGATTCAGCTAGCTGAACTCCTAGAACGTGAGGTATGCTCATGGCCCTGATATGCTAATGGTATTGCTTTCCTACTTGTGATTCTGATCATGTTTTCACATACCAGGTCATTTACAGACCTCTGCAAATAAGTGAAAACTAAAAATTTATTTTTTTTTACAGGCTGAAGTTTTAAGTGGAATGTAGGATATTTTACTCTTGTTCTGTTTATACTGACAACAATCTTAGCTTATTTTCACCTGACTAGCTGTCAAAGCACCCGTATAACCTATGCCCATACTGTTACTATGTACATCTGTCTGCATACAGTAGAATTCAGGCATGCTAACAGGTATTCCTGACAGGTAATTATTCAACTGATTTCTGCAAATGCAACAGAAATACTCCTGAAAGTTTTGTTGTTTGTTGTTGTTGCTGTTGTTTTGAGAACTTGACCTAGAGTCTACATAATTAATTAACAAAGCAGATTTGTTGCTGAGAAAGCCATGTTCTGAGGAGTGTTCTGGGCACAACAAAGTCTTAGAAAATGAAGTTTTTGTTAATTGTTGTGACACTGATCAATTAAATGTGGTTTGGGGTTTCATATCCTGTTACTGCTGATGATGTTATTGTGACAATCACATTTAATTTGATTGTAGAAATACAATAAGCAGTGAGAAAGTTAAAACACTTGGAAAATTTGAGAAAACAAAATAGTTAATGCTTTACATTCCAAGAGTAACAATTTCTCTCATTTCCTTCAGCCAAGTAATTCTTTACATAAAGAGAGTTATCGTGCATCATAATCTTTTTGATTTTGAGAGCTGTTTCCTACTTTTTCTAATGCAGGTAGAAATAAATTTTTTAAACAGCACAAAATAGTGGACAGGTGACTTGTGCAATCAAAGATGGAAGAATAACAAAGATTTGCAACCTTTCTATTTTTAGTTTTGGATGATCTCACTGCTGAAGAATCATAGAGCAGCAACTGGTCTGTTAACCAGATAAAAATGTAGTAGTCTTGTGCCAGTAGGATGCATTAGATGCTCCTGTAAATGTTTGGTCACTAATTATTTTCCAATACTGAGAAATTTTATTGATAAAGTAACTCAAACGGTCCTGACAAAAAAAAAAGAAGGGAGAAAAGAAAAAAGAGAGACAGAGACATACAAAAGGCAAAGTCAACTGGAGCCAATGATTTATATATCACGATTTCTCCAAACCCAAGTTGAAGCAAGGACAGGTATTTGTTGTCTTGTTCTCTCTTTTTGGTCTGATATAAGCAAGACGATTCTAAAATGATGGTGACACATAGTGTCAATATGAATGACAAGAGTGACATGTCAATGACACAGGAGTGTTCCAGAATGACAGAAACGCTATCCATGTTGTTTATGAGGTGGCTTCCTGCTTGCTTAAACAACCTATTCCAAAACAGTATTTTTATTTTATTTTATTTTATTTTATTTTATTTTATTTTATTTTATTTTATTTTATTTTATTTTATTTTATTTTATTTTATTNAGTATTTTTATTTTATTTTATTTTATTTTATTTTATTTTATTTTATTTTATTTTATTTTATTTTATTTTATTTTATTTTATTTTATTTTATTCTTTTTTAAACCTGAGCACTCCAATCGACTGATAGAATGTTATTTTGGACTCTGTTCTAACTTTTGCCAAATAGTTGTCAAAAGACTCTAAAACGTCTTTTAGAAGTCTTTAAAAAGTGCTTTCAAGTTCAGTCATCAGATCCCTTTTGTATGCTTGTCAAAATTCATCTTAAAAATAAATCGTTTGTTATGGTCTTGTACTGGCATTCCTACGGAAAGGCTGCAGTACAGCCTCATTGCTTTATTATTTTGGAATCTTCCTTTAATTTCCAGTTTATGTGTAAATTTATCCTTTCACTAATTTATCCTTTCAGCTCAGATTGTGTTTCCTCCTTTCCTTCTCCTTCTCTTCTTATTTAAAATACATGTCCTTTGAATATATGACTAAAGCTTTTGCCTTCTTTGGTAAAAGAATAGGTTCTTTATTCCTCTTGCACAACAATTTATCTTGGCCCACATGCATGTAAAGGACAAATACATTAATAATTTTATTATTGTTACAGATCTCACTAAGACTTTTTAAGGTAAAATTAACAATTTCCTGCTTTAATAATGCTCTTTGCTACTGGTATGCTACGTTATATATTCTGAGCTAACATTTTAATGTTTTTACTACTGAATTCTTTTGGTAGTTCTACCAGAATTATCAGAATATAATGGAAAACCAGATTTTTTTTTTTTTTTTACACTAGCCACTTCCAATTAATAAACTTATAACACAAATTCTTATTAATCCCCAAGGGCATGATCTTGCCCTCTGTAATTTACTTGATTTTCTGTTGCTCAGATCATCATGTTTTTGTGGCTCTTCATGCATGATACCCTAATACTTTTCCAAATGACTTCCATGCTTCCATTATCACCAACTTTATGAGCAATTGAATCATAGAACCATAGAAACGCAAGGTTGGAAAGGACCTACAAGATCATCTAGTCCAACCGTCATCCTATCACCAATACTACGCACTAAGCTACTAAATCATGTCTTGTAGCACCTTGTCCAGGCGCTTCTTGAACACCGCAAGGGTCGGTGACTCCACCACCTCCCTGGTCAGGCCGTTCCAGTGCTTGACCACTCTCTGAGAGAAAAAGTTTTTCCTGATATCTAGTCTAAATTTCCCTGTGCGCAACTTGAGGCCATTACCTCGAGTCCTATCATTAGTTATGTGGAAGAAGAGGCCGACCCCCTCCTCATCAAAACCTCCCTTCAGGAAGTTGTAGAGTGCAATGAGGTCTCCCCTGAGCCTCCTCTTCTCCAGACTAAACAATCCCAGCTCCCTCAGCCGCTCCTCATAAGGCTTGTGTTCCATACCCCTCACCAGTTTCGTTGCCCTTCTCTGGACACGTTCCAGGGCGTCGATGTCTTTCTTGTAGTGAGG
>VXAL01014420.1:263-17268 GCA_013399475.1 Chauna torquata | reverse complement strand
GTAACGGGATGCCAGCTGGACTTAACTCCATTAACCACAACCCTCTGGGCACGGCCCTCCAGCCAGTTCTTTACCCAGAGAAGAGTATTCCTGTCCAGGCCACGGGCAGACAGTTTCCCCAGGAGAATACTGTGAGAGACCGTGTCAAAGGCTTTGATGAAATCTTGGTAGACTACATCAACAGCCCTTCCCTCATCTACCAGTCTGGTCACATGATCATAGAAGGAGATGAGGTTGGACTTGCACGACCTGCCTTTCCTGAACCCGTGCTGGCTGGGCCTGATCCCCTGGCTGCCACGCAAGTGCCGTGTGATCTCACCCAAGATGATTTGCTCCATAACTTTCCCTGGAACCGAGGTCAGGCTGACAGGCCTGTAGTTCTCCGGGTCCTCCTTATGGCCCTTCTTGTAGATGGGAATCACATCGGCAAGCCTCCAGTCCTCTGGGACCTCTCCAGATAACCAGGAACGCTGATAGATGGTGGAAAATTGCAAGCTAGTTTGAATTCTTGTTGCCTTTAAATAACTCAAACTATGATCTTTTGATCAGTTGTCACACAAACAAGAAAAAGAATAAAGCATCAGCAAGAAAAAGAAGAAATTATTGGGATTGTCTTCTTTTTGTCAATAAAGAAATTATACCAAAGTAGAGATGAATTAATTACTGTTAGTAACTGACCACTGAATGACTTAGCTCTCCTCTGGGGGCATGATAAACTTTTGCTTCTTATGTCAGAAGTGCTTGCTGTAAGACTAAGCAACATTTTAGCCATAGCATTTCAATGAAAATTTCTAAAAAGTGACCTGAGCTACTAAATATGTATAACACAATGGCAAGATGGTGATTCTAAAATAATGACTGAGCTCTGAAGAACAGGAAAGTAAACTATTCCAAACTGTGTTTAATCATAATTGAAAGCCAGGAGGTCAGAGATGAAACAGAACCACTTCCATTGCAGTTGATAGTTCCAGTGATTAAATAAAGACAATTACATTACTTACTTATTTACTACGTTCTTTAATTATGCTCCTTCTCAATGCAACACCTTTCAAGTAGAAAGCTAAACATATTGACGGTCTCTTCAAATAATTGCTAATTTGCTAATTCTTTAACTCACATTTAACTCACATTTCCCTATGCTGTTATTAATAAAGGCAAGACAGAGTAAATATAAATTTACTAGGTTATTCATGATTTACATTTGTGTTTCTTAATGAACAACTGTTCCTAATTAGCTTAGAAATTCATGCAAAAAGTGTGCTTATAGCAATGTGTCATTCAAAGTTAAATGAAATGAAGTTTATTAATGTGTTTTTACTACTTTTATTAAAATCGGTTAAAATTCATTTTTATTAGCAAATATATTACCAAATACACCGAGCTTGTGTTGCTAGTGTAAATAAATATTTAACAGAAGACAAAATGAAACCACAGTAACTTTGACACATGCATTATATCTATAATGCCATAAAAATGAACAAAATAATACATTACAGTACCTAAATATACACAGTGTAAGTTTCATGCAGAAATTCTTAGTAAATTACATGCTCAAATGATATTTTATTTTATCAGAAAACTGTCTAGAAGGAGCTAAATTCCCAAATAAGAAAATTTCCTTTGTTTTTGATTTGTTTTAGGGATATCTTCCCTTATTGTTTGATAGCAGATCCTTAAAATTTATATGGTAGCATTCAGATACCAGTTTCTATCAGGCTGCTGTTTAAGATAGGTGATATAGATATCAAATATTTCACTGCTAGTTCAATGATTCAGCTGATGAAATAGTCTGCTGTCTATTTCATTCTCCTTCTCTTCTGAGATTTGTCTTGCTGAAGGCAGTCATTAATATCTTTCCTGGACAAAAAAAGTCTACTTCTTCACATGTGCTACTGATGTCACTGTTCAGTTTCATTATTCCATGCAGAAAAGTCTTACAGTCTCAGGGAAGTTTATTCCAGGTTGCGAAAGAGTTTCAGGCTTAATTTTATTTTACATATTTCTTACTGATTATATGAAATCTTTTATTGACAGATAGTTTGGAAAACAAAACAAACAAACAAAACAAAATAAAAACACCTTTAGGCAAGACTTTAAATCTCTAGACTTTCTTAAGGTTTCTCAGATTTCCTTGATGGCTTCACAGATGGAGTTTTTGGTTTTATGCATAGTTGTTTCCAACCACTTGACTGTAATAGTTTTGTTTAAGAAAAATATAAAAGGAATTGTACAGAATTATNTTCAAAAAAAAAAAAAAAAAAAGAAAAAAATTTATTCCCAAAATTACAAATGAATTGAAGATTGAGGAACAAAATAATCCTTTAACCTGCTTATGAAAAATTAAGAATCAATCATTTTTTGTGTGTGTGTGTTTCCTTTTTGTTTTCAGTGATTTTGCCATGGTTCATGAAGACCAAGAGAGAACATTTGATTCATGTAATTTAAAACATTAAGGTCATTTCATTTGGCATCCTATAGAAACTGTAACAAAAAAATTGCTCATCACATTTTAGAGCACTATGATTTTTTTACCACCTTCACTTCATATATCCTCCCCCATTTAACTCAAATAGCAAATGCCCGAATATACTTGCTTCCTCATTCCCTATAGTTATTTGGTTTATAGGCATATATCAACCTGTGCAAGTTTTTTCTTGCGTAGTTCACATTTTAACCAGTAGATAGTCTCTAGTGTCCAGATAATCTCCAGTCCAGAATTTCAGATTAAAAAAATGTTATTTTTTGTGCTCACTAAATTCGTCTTGATATCCTTTAAAGCTTTCATCATAAGCATCTCAGAACCAACTCTTACGCAGTATTTCCTTTTACTTAAGTCCCTTAAGATACGTAACCTTTGCTTTCTCTTGCATACCCTACATACACAGTGAGACCTGCACAATGTACTACAGATAGAGCATGTTATTATCATCTCTCTAGATTTCCTTTTATTCAGTAGCTACAAATGAAATAACTTCCTTCACCCCTTCAGCAATAAAACTTTGGCCATGTCCTTTTTCGTGATGCCATGCAGACTTTTATACCATATACAAACACTACTTGAGAAAGAAGGAACATCCCTTGCCCTGCATTGTTACCACAATTAGCTTTCTTTTAGCTTTCCAAAATAAAATACACAAGTATTTTTTATACAGAAAGTAAACTATAAAGGACTGAATAAAACAGGAAGGAGAGAAATATAAGCCAGGATACAAGTGGTTAGGAGTATTCTGAACTGTGCATGAAGTATTTGTTTCCCAGTTCCTGCTATTGGAAGGACACTGATATCTTCCAGACCTGAGCAAGTAGTAGTATTCAACGCACAAATTTTCAAGGATTTTCTGCTGCATTCACAGCTCCTTTTAAAATATAAAGCATAAAAAGAATAAGAATTTAATCAGTTGCAAAGAATTCCCCAAGACTTCTGTCAAAACTCGGGCTATACCTGGCTTGCATCCACACATGAGTAATGAACATTGGGTAAGGATCCAGTGTTAGATGATTGTTGAGCAGGAATTGTTTGGATTTTAATTTGAATTTGGACCTTCAGATGGTGATATAGCCACTTAAATGGCCAAGCTCAAGCAGGAAAAGGAGGTCTACAGAGGGTGGAAGCAAGGACAGGTAGCGTGGGAGGAATACGGAGAAATTGTCTGAGCAGCCAGGGATCAGGTCGGGAAAGCCATGTTAGAATTAAATTTGACCAGGGACGTCAACGGCAACAAGAAAGGCTTCTATAGGTACACTGGTGATAAAAGGAAGAGTAGGAAAATTGGGGGCCCTCTCTGGAAGGAAACAGGAGACCTGGTTACCTGGGACATGGAGAAGGCTGAGGTTCTCAATGACTTTTTTGCCTCAGTCTTCCCCAGCAAGTGCTCTAGCCACACCACCCAAGCTCCAGAAGGCAGAAGCAGGAACTAGGAGAATGAAGAACCACCCACTGTAGGAGAAGACCAGGTTCAAGACCATCTAAGGAACCTGAAGGTGCACAAGTCCATGGAACCTGATGAGATTCGTCTGCAGGTCCTGAGGCAACTGGCGGATGAATTTGCTAAGCCACTATCCATCATATTTAAGAAGTCATGGCAGTCTGGTGACGTTCCCACTGACCGGAAGAGGGGAAATATAATCCCCATTTTTAAAAAGGGAAAAAAGATAGACCCGGTAATCTACAGGCCAGTCAGTCACCCCTGTGCCCAGTAAGATCATGGAGCAGATCCTCCTGGAAAGTATGCTAAGGCAAATGGAAAATAAGGAGGTGATTGGTGACAGCCAACATGGCCTCACTAACGGCAAATTGTGCCTGTCAGATTTGGTGGCCTTCTACAATGGGGTTACAGCGTTGGTGGATAGGAGAAGAGCAACTGATTTCAACTGATGTCATCTACCTGGACATGTGCAAAGCATTTGATGCTGTCCCGCATGACATCCTTGTCCCTAAATTGGAGAAACATGGATTTGACAGATGAACAACTTGCTGGGTAAGGAGCTGACTGTCTGGTCGCACTCAAAGAGTTGCAGTCAATGGCTCAACGTCCCGGTGGAGACCAGTGACATTCCTCATGGATCGATATTGGGACTGGTGCTGTTTAACATCTTTGTTGGTGACATGGACAGTGGGATCAAGTGCACCCTCAGCAAGTTTGCCGATGACACCAAGCTGTGTGGTGCAGTTGACACGCTGGTTCCCTCCCCATCCAGAGGGACCTAGACCTGAGAGATGGGCCTGTGTGAACGTTATGAAGTTCAACAAGGCCAAGTGCAAGGTTGTGCACCTGGGCTGGGGCAATCCCAAACATGAATACAGTCTGGGTGGAGAAGGGATTCACAGCAGCCCTGTGAAGAAGGACTTGGGGGTACAGGTGAAAGAAAAGCTGAATATAACCCAGCAATGTGTGCATGCAACCCAGAAAGCCAATCTTATTCTGGGCTTCATGAAAAGAAGTGTAGCTAGCAGGTTGAGGGAGGTGATTCTCCTCCTCTACTCCACTCTCGTGAGATCCCACCTGGAGTACTGCGTTCAGCTCTGGGGTCCCCAAAATAAGAAGGATAGGTACCTACTACAGCAAGTCCAGAGGAGGGTCACAAGGATGATCAGAGGGCTGGAGCACCTCTCCTATGAAGATGGGCTGAGAGAGTTGGGGTTGTTCAGCCTGGAGAAGAGAAGGCTCTGAGGAGACCTTATAGCAGCCTTCCAGTACCTAAAGGGGGACTACAAGAAAGCTGAACAGGAACTTTTTATCAGGGAGTGTAGTGATAGGACAAGAGGTAATGGTTTTAAACTAAAACAGGGTAGATTTAGATTAGATATTAGGAAGAAATTCTTTACTGTGAGGGTGGCGAACAGGTTGCCCAAAGAAGCTGTGGATGCCTCATCACTGGAAGTGTTCAAGGCCAGGTTGGATGGGGCTTTGAGCAACCTGATCTAGTGGAAGGTGACCCTGCCCATGGCAGGGGGCTTGGAAATAGATGGTCTTTAAAGTCTCCTCCAACCCAAACCATTCTACGATTCTATGATTCTATGAAATCTTTGGAACATGTTCTGAAAATTTCACAATTTTAACTTTTGATTTTATTTTAGTCAGTCCTGCTTTGTTGAACACTAGGTCCAGGGACAGTCTGAGAATTATCTGAAAAAAGTTGCAGTGGTTATGTTTTGTTCTGCCACTTTCAAAAGTTATTCCAGATTCTCTTAATAATTCAGAAGTACATGAAATAACACTTAATTCTACGTATCTGTTAAATCTTGAAGTATGTGGCCCTAAGCTTGTGGAAAGCTATAATGATTTAAATGATTATCTTGATATGCAAATATCTACCAGTGTACAGATTATGAGCTGGATACTGTCAATCATTATTTCAAAATGTCTTTTAGTCACTTTATTTCCTCCTGTAGAACATCAAGTAGAGAGGAGATAGAAAACAAAGCGAGATACATCTAAAATTTTATGTGTATATCCAGAATGGCCTATTAGCTCTCTAAAGTCTTCTGTCCAAAACTTCAGGAGTATTCAAAGCTATTTAAGGTCTGAGAAGACATTCCTGTCTTTAATACTTGTGTGCATGTGCATATGTGTCAGCATGTAAAGTGAGGGTGCAAAGAAGACTGAGCCAGGCTCTTTTCAGTAGCAGCTAGTGCTAGTACAAGAGGCAATGCGCACGAACTAGAACACAAGAGGTTCTGTCTAACCATCAGAAAGCACTAGTTTACTGTGTGGGTAACTGACCACCAGAACGGATTGCCCAGAAAGGCTGTGGAGTCTCCCTCCTTGGAGACACTCAAAGGTTGTCTGGATATGGTCCTGGGCAACCTATTCTAGGTGGCCCTGCTTGAGTGGAGGGGTTGGACCAGATGGCCTCCAGAGGCCCCTTCCAACCTCATCCACGCTGTGATTCTGTGTATGAAGGTGAAAGTTAGACTTGATCTTAAACCTACCCATTACAGGTTGTTCACATAGAGTATAGCAAGTACCCAGAATTATGTAAGAATTAAGAGCATGAAAATTAGTTGTTTTGGAATAGAAAATGCACATTTATGCACATAAGAAATTTTCTCTGAATAATTGCATTTTCAGGCAAGGTAAATAAGTTACACTGAAATAAAATGTAAAGCAAAAAGAGCAAATATTATGTGTGATGATCTATCACATAATTTGTGATAGAAACTAGTCAATCATACAGAAATATGTGCATGGAAATAGTTAAATAATTTCTTTCCTGTCTGAAACAAATCTGCATTGGTAGGTGATTACAACTTGACATATCTTTAATTTGAATATGTATCATTTGAACTCTCATGTCCATGAATCACTTGTGTAGATTACATTTAAATCAGTGTTCTGATTTAAGAGAAATCCTCTTATTTGTGCACATAACACCATCATCCTGCTTGGAGAAGATACCTGATGAATGACTTTCACTGAATTGCTTTATAGAACTTTTTCAGAACTTTGAACTCTTGTATTGCCTTTCAATTCTGTTATAATAATATAATTGCTTGTGTCTTATTTTAATTCAATATTATACTGATGAGAGTACTACATATTAATATTTCTACAAATGAATTCAATATTTTTGTATTCTTAACAGATAAAAAATTGAAAATGTAGCTCATTCATTTATTGCTTTAAAAAAAATGTATAGTCAATCCATCAGTGCATAAATACAAGATTACTGAATATAATCTTTTTATGTTTTTCACATTTATTTATGTAAATGATACTTAATTCACAAATGCTTTCTTGGGTGTGAACCCACACTTGCAAAACTTAGCAATCATGTCTAGAGAAAGTGTAGAAACTGAAATAGTACTAAAAAGTGATACAAATTTAAAGCACTCTTTAATTGAAAAGTTACCTTAAGATTGTTTCTTATCTTTCTGCTTTTTTTTTTTTTTTTTTATTTTTTTTTGAATTTACTTCAGGTTTAGTTTTTTATTATTGATTATATAATATATATAATATTCCAGATTCAAATTCATGGTTAAAAGGATTCAAGAAATGCCTGATCTTCTGTCAGTCTCATTTCTAGGAACTGCAGCTACTGGGTCAGGAAGAGATGTTACAGTCTACTACAAGCATACTAAGGAAAGGAAGCGTGTATACTTGCTGCCGAAAGCTGGCAAATAAGCGGTAGAAATGCATAACAGAGAACATATGCAATGAGAAGAGAGGGTCTGGAAAAAAAAAAAAAAGCTAAAGTTTTTATTAGAAATGAACATTCCAAATATTGNGAAATGCACATTGCAAATATTGTTAAATGGTGAACTTTTTTTGTGGTTTCTCATTCACAAATGTATTTACATACTGCAAGAACTGATTGCTTTTGGGAGTGAGGAAGACAACCACAGGATTAAGCCAAGGTGATAAAAGACTTAGCACTTATGAACTGCGAAACAGAGAATTAAAATTGCTGTAGAGTTGTGACTAACATAAGCATTTTAAATATATGTATAATTTGAAGATTTCCAAAATTTCTCACATATGATCAAAACTATCTACAGAAAAAAAATGTAGTCTTTCTTATTGTTCAAACTGTGTTGGATAAAATAATAAAGTAAAATAATTAAGTGCAATAGAATGCTGTGATGGCTTTCAAACTTGTCCTAAAAGGAATGTCTCAGCAGAGTTCAGAACTGTATTTTAAGCAAAAGCCAATTCCAGAAATCTGAAGCCAGTGCTTATCAAATCCTTATAAGGTCAACGGCTTCAAATGAAGTAAGGTTTCTGTCAGTATCATGACTATATATTGCAACATATGCTCTAACAATTGCTTGCTCTTTATAGAAAGGTCAACTACATCATGGAGAATAGGAGACTATAAATGTTACAAAGTTTAATAAACTAAAAATATATATTTTTATTATAATATTTTTCTTTAATGGCTCAGTGATGTTAAATGTTGCTGCAGAGACAACAAAGCTTTGACTCAATGAAGAAAATGGCATTGCTGAAAACACTAGTTCAATCATTCTACAGGTGAGCCTTTTAAAACAAATCTTAAAGCACCATCATGTTGAAAAATAATCCTTAAGCTGAGAAGCTCAATATTGACTAGAATTTTGTCTAAACACTGATCAAAAATCTTTCCTATCTCTTCACTCACATTTTTGCTATGTGGCTATATTAGCTGGATGTAGATGTACAGAAGTAATGATGTTACTTGTCTTCTAACTTTCCTTACCAGGTAGAGGGCATGGAAGGAAAGGGGGCAAAGGTTATGCAACCAGAGCCACTAACAAGCTGAGAAAGTAATTTTGGAGAGTGTAATATTATCAGGAATACCTTACTACTGGTTTCTTCCAGAGTACTGGTCCACCCTGGATGTAGCCATTTATCTGATCCTGGTTAAGAAGGTGAGAAAATAAAAGAAAAAGGACACAAAGTCCACAGTGAATCTAAGGGGGCTGGAGGAAGTGCAATATTCTTTCCTTACCTGTGAGGACAACTAACTGAAGACATGAAAAATGTAGCTTGGTCATGTTCTGCTGTCAAAATTGTGATGGTCTAAAATCCCATCCTCTCCAGGACCCTGTGTCACATAACCAGGAGAAACAGACGTGCAAGGACAGAAGGTCATACAGTCCTATTTCCCACAAGAAGTGGATTACTTCAAGTGTTGTTGAACCCATGTCTTTCACCAGTAAGCTCTGGCAATGGTGTTTACTTACTGATACTTTAATATGTGTTCTCTCACTTGTAGCAAATGGTTCTCACAGATTGTACGTGCTGAAGTTTCTTGTTTCCCAGGTTCCCAGTTTTTCCCAACATAGACTGGTTCTGAGCTTAAAGCTGTCATATCTAAAGACCAACTCTGCCAAACTTCCAGTCACTGGATTTTACTGTGTCTTTGTCAGCAAGTTTGAAAATACTGTACTTTCAGATATTTTTCTTAATTGTCTATGCCTGATAAACATATGATCTATTGACTTTTTTTCTTTTTTTTTCCTTTTTTTTTTTTTAATAAGTATAGTTTCTTTAAGATCTATATTGTAATACTTGTTTTCCAGCAATAGTTGGTGTGGATCTCATTTGAATTCTTAAATGAGCAGATCACAAGCATCTGCCTAATTTGTTACAAGGAAGTTGAATGAAAGCAGCTGAGCTTCTATAAGGCTCTCCACAGCACTCCTAAGCACTATGACTCCACTTTAGGTCGTGTTTCAGCCATTTTGCAGTCTTTGTGGCTGTCTTGAATTGGATATAGAATTGCAGCAGCTCTTCTTACATGTCCTCTATACTAAAAAGATCACTTCCTTTCTGGCGATCCTCTTTATATCTTGACCCTTTTCTCATGAGCAACGCAAGTGAGAATTGATGTTGAAAGAAACTGTGATGGTGAAATCTGTCTTCTTCTAAATTATTGATTTTAAGCTATATCAATTTTTATAGATGTGTATGACAAGTATTCTTGACTCCCAAACGCAAAATCAGCAATTGCTTACATTTAGCTTTATGAAAGGGGGAAAAAAATAAATTGGATTTGCTTATCAATACTTCCTGCATCATCCAATGTCTTCTACCAGCCACACTAGAAAGTTACAGGACCATGAACACAAATTCAACAACAAAAACAAAATATTTTCCATAAATGCCCCTAATCATATTTCTCTGCTGGCTTGAATAGAAATAAATGGAAATATAGTTAATAAACCAATTTTAAATTACATCTAGTGAATGCTGTGATAATTTCATATACTGTAACATTTTTTAATCAAAATCTCATGCTTTACTCAAAGTCCCTGGAGAAATCAAAGTGTACATCAACACAGTAGCATTTATCAACTAGACCTGCAATTCTATGAATGTAAATATTTCAGAAAAAATCTTAATTCTATAATGATTTCATGGTCATGCTACAGAGTTTGTAACTGCTTCATAATTCCTGAGAAATTTCTTTTATACTTAAATATTTATGAACCTTGATTCTCACTTTTCTTTCATGTTTTTCAGTTCTTCAGAATTTTCTCAGATATCCTGAGCTGAGTGAAAATTAAGGCTATTGGATCAAATAATCTTGTAAATGCACACTATAATTTTACATAACTTAATTTATTTGAAATTATTAAGGGTTCATAACTCCTTCCTCAGAATATTCAGATTTTTTTATATATGGTAATGTGCATTCCCTATGTAACAAAGTGTGGATCTGTCTTCCTTATTTATCCAAAAATAGTACAAAAGTGTATTTTCAGTGGTAAGTCACAACTACCATTGTTTATCATCTGCCCATCTGCCCCTAATATTCTATCAGTTCTCAGGCTATTTTTACCGCTAACATCCCTCACATCACACTTTTTTCAGTCATACTGACCACTGTTAATTCACTACACTCCTTTTGTTTCCATAATCGGTGCTTACACATTCAACTTAGAATGTATTAACATATATATATGTCTTTCCTGCTCTCCTTACCTGCACATGTAACAGTTAATTTTCTTCTTTTAAATTGGATTTTTTTTTCCTGATAATTTTTTACAGAAACCTGGCTATTTATACATTAAGTGTGCATTCTATTGGTTTGCCAAGACATGAGTGTCTAATGTCATTTTAGATATCCAAGGTATTTGGGACAGCCACGTGTTGCAGGTGAAACACAGTATGACAGACCTGTAAGCTTCTGCAAAGGCAGCTGGGAGCCATAGGCACTAGACATATCCTTTTAGACATCTTAATTGTAATTAATCCTGAACAATTGCAAATTTCTTCTAACTTTGCAAATCCAAATCAAAGTTCACAGTCAATGATTCTGACATTTGTTTAGAAAGTATGATTTATTGTTAGTTCCAAAACAAACAGAACAAAGAAGATTTCATTCTTTATTTTGTTTAACTGAGTACATTCTGGTGTATATATTGAAGTATTTCAGGTAAGAACTTAGTTTTTCTGTGTTTCTTTTTTTCTTTTTTTTTTTTTAATTTTATTTTGTTGTTGTTGTTGTTGTTTTTCCCTACAATTCTCAAACATTCTTGTGTATTCAGCCTACACATATTGATTGATAGGCAAGTCTCAGGAAAATCAACTTGCAAAGACGAAGCAGATTAAAAGAGATTTGAGCTTTTTTTTTTTTTAAAAAAAATTATTTTATTATGTAAACATCAGTCAGTGTTCACGACTACAAGTTAGTTACTGGGAAGCAGTGGAAAGTCAGACAAAGAAAGCAAAGAGACACGCATGATACACACCTTACCAGCTTTGTGGTCTTATTCTTTCCTACTTTTATGATTGTTAGTAGTAGTAGTAGTAGTAATATTATTATTATTATTATTAAAGATCTGTTGCTAGCCAATTGGTTGAAATTGTCTCTAGCTGTAGTGGTATAATGTTGGGACTGGAAACTTACCTGCACATACCATATACCTAATATGAAGCTTCACGTCTTCACTGCTGTCTCTATAAACAAAGATATCCAAATTTTACAATGGTATATTTGTACTGTGACAGTGGTAATTAGGGGTGATCAATACTTTAACAATATTTCAATGTTAGTTATCCAGATTTTGGAAATGAAGATGTTAGCAGAAAGCAGATTTTTCTAGCGAAAACTGACAGAGAGAATTGATTTTTATACATTTGGCAGTTGTCAGATCATTCCTACTTATAAAAAATTAAGGAAGGACAATGTGGAGAAGAAATAAGCAACTGTACAGAAGAAAGCTCACTCTGGAAATCTTTTGAGCTGCAATTTTGGCCCAGAAAAACTACAGGTATAAGGATATACAGGTAAAGATAGGTATACTACTGTTAACAGCAGCAGTAGGTAATTTATAATAAAGTACTGAAAAACAGTTCTAACTGTATTATTGTTATGTGAAATATTTATAACATTCACACCAGATCATAATCCATCACTGATTTTGACATTTATCATATTTAGCAGACCTGTTGTTCGCCCTTTAAAATGCCTGATGGATTGCAATGCGAAATTAAGTTCATACATCAAGATCTAATTGAAGATTAGATATTACACGACATAATAACATGAAGCATGCAAAACAACTTTCATGATACCTGCATCATTTCTTGAAAGTTGTTGCATCTTCCTCAAATGAAACCAAATTAAAATTCAAAGTTTATAAAAACTCCACACGTGGGAGGAAGAAGTAGACTTAATTTAAAAAAAAATAGAAGACAAATTTGGTGATTAAGAAAGGATTCACTTTCTTTTCTTTAACTCATCATTTTAAATTGGATTTGACTCATGGTAAATTTTTATTGACTGAAATACAGTCCTGCAAACTATACCAACACTGAATTTGGAAGCTGGAAGAAATACATCAATAATGCCCTTATAACAAGTTTCAGCAGAAGCTATCAAATAGGCATACAGTAAATAACCCCAAATTAGAAGTTTTTCAATAGCAAGTGGTTGTTACGGTGGTTATTACGTAGATTTTATTTATTTAATTTTCCACTCAATTTGAAAAGAAAGACTGACATTTTCAAAGTGTAAATTGTTGCCAGGGAATAAAAAGATGCGAAGAATTTAAAGATCAAAGCTTAGAATTTCCCCAGCACATTGAAAAATAAATGAATGATACCCATTCTAAAATTTGTGAAATCACAGAATCACAAGGTTGGAAAGGACCTTCAAGATCATCTAGTCCAACCGTCATCCTATCACCATTACTACCCACTAAGCTACTAAACCATATCTTGTAGCACCTTGTCCAGGCGCCTCTTAAAAACCGCAAGGGTCAGTGACTCCACCACCTCCCTGGTCAGGCCGTTCCAGTGCTTGACCACTCTCTGAGAGAAAAAGTTTTTCCTGATATCTAGTCTAAATTTCCCTGTGCGCAACTTGCGGCCGTTACCTCGAGTCCTATCATTAGTTATGTGGAAGAAGAGGCCGACCCCCTCCTCATCACAACCTCCCTTCAGGAAGTTGTAGAGTGCAATGAGGTCTCCCCTGAGCCTCCTCTTCTCCAGACTAAACAATCCCAGCTCCCTCAGCCGCTCCTCATAAGGCTTGTGTTCCATACCCCTCACCAGTTTCGTTGCCCTTCTCTGGACACGTTCCAGGGCGTCGATGTCTTTCTTGTAGTGAGGGGCCCAAAACTGAACACAGTACTCGAGGTGCGGCCTCACCAAAGCTGAGTACAGGGGGATGATCACCTCCCTGCTCCTGCTGGCCACACTGTTTCTAATACAGGCCAGGATGCCATTGGCCTTCTTGGCCACCTGAGCACACTGCCGGCTCATGTTCAGCCTTGCATCGATCAACACTTCCAGGTCCCTTTCCTCATCACAGTCTTCTAGCCACTCTGCCCCAAGCCTGTAGCGTTGCATGGGGTTATTGTGGCCAAAGTGCAGGACCCGGCACTTGGCCTTGTTAAACCTCATCCCGTTCGCCTCAGCCCAGCAGTCCAGCCTATCCAGATCCCTCTGAAGGGCCATCCGACCCTCAGGCAGATCGACACTACCTCCCAACTTGGTGTCGTCTGCAAACTTACTGAGGGTGCACTCAATCCCCTCATCTAGGTCATCAATAAAGATATTAAACAAGATAGGCCCCAGTACCGACCCCTGGGGGACACCACTTGTAACGGGACGCCAGCTGGACTTAACTCCATTAACCACAAATCTAACATATGTCCTCTCCAGACGTTCATAAGTCATGATAGTGTAAGCTAGATTTACCCAAACCCACACAAAGCTGTCTACAAAATGGCCTTACAAGTAATTGCTAAATCTGAAATCATATTTATCTACAACAGTTAGCATCACTTATATTATGATAGAAGCCAAGAAATAATCTATTCAGTCTTGAGGAAACAGTTGAAGGCAGAAGATATTTTCAAATCACAGTAGTTTATTTTGAAGCTACTACTGGCAATTCCTATCTCATTTTTATTTGGTAGATCTGTACAGTCACCTGTGAAGCATGGTACTAAAAGGAGTTTAATGCATGAAAGTCTAGAAAAGTAAGAAAACCTGTATTAAAACCTTCATGTACTTTGCAGTAGTTGTGCATATTCACTTCCAGTTTCAGTTTAAGGACACAAAGTGTAGTTTAGAAAAGTTATTTTACCTTGTATATACTATAGGGCACAGTCTGCTCTTTGCCATTGATAAATATGATCCACAGTATATTAAAATCTACCATTATGCTCTCATGAAGCAGAATTAGGCCAAGTTTTTAATTTAACAGGATATCTGTATTACATCTGAGGATGATTAGTGAAAAAAGAACAACTTATGATGCAATGGAAACACAGTCCATCCTTTTCGCAGAAAAAAAATAATATTAAGCTTTCTGTTAACATGAGAGAAATAAATATTCCTGTGCCCAGGACAGATCACAAACTGATTTTAAGTATTAGATACTAGGAAACATACAATAAAATATACTTTCTAAACTTAAAACCTATACAAATAAATAGTCCATTAAGTACCTGCTCTCATGCTTTATCTAATAAGAAAGGTTAGAAAAGAATCTCGTAGAGGTTAATTAGTCTGTTATCTTACCTTCTGTGTTTCTCATTCTTCATAAAGCACTAGTTTAAAAAGGGAAACTTACCTTTACCATACAACTTCCTTGTGCCAAGCAGGATATTATTTTCTCACTATTTTTTGCTGACAGTTATTGAATAACAGTGAAATGGAAAGTAAAGTCAGGCCTTGAAACTTCTCATGATAATCAGCACTAGGTTATGCTATAAAGCATTAAGCTATAACATAAGTATAGCATATTTTTTCAGACTGATTTTTTTTTTTTTAATGTAAATAGCCTAAAATAATAACCCTGTCTATAACTGGAAAAGTTGTAGCAGATAGAACAGCTGAAAATCTATTATCAAAACAAGTGAGATTTTTTATTTTTTATTTTTTTTTAATTGGGTAATAGAAAATGAGCAGAAAAAAAAAAACCACCAAAGTAAGTAAATCCAAATTTTTGCTTGAAACCAGAGCAGCTATTTAATCAGTTCCTGACTATTGTCTGTACAGCAACTCCCTAAAAGCTTCCAGGTATGGAGATTCCACCGTAATCACAGGTGATCTATCGCAGAGCTCCCCACTGTCTTTATGGTATTTATAATGTATTTATGGTTAGATCTCCTTCCAGTGAGCTCATCCTGTTTCCCTGGGGATTTGCTACTGTGGTGGTTTTACCCAGCTAAACAGCCGAACTCCACAACAACCACTCACTCACTCCCCCTCCTCAAAGGAACAGGGGGAGAAAATACAATGGACAAGGGCTCAAGGGTTGAGATAAGGACAAGAAGGTTGATCACTAATTACCATTGTGGGCAAAACAGACTCAGCATAGGGAGATTAAAATAATTTATTACTATCACTAGCAGACTAGAGCAGTGAGAACTAAAAGCAAACTAAAAACACCTTCCCCCCATCCACCCTCTTCTACCTCCTCCCCCCGAGCGGAGCAGGGGAACGGAGAATGGGGGCTGCGGTCAACCCATATTGCTGCGTCTCTGCCGCTCCTTCGTGGTCACTCTCTGCCCCTGCTCCAACGTGGGGTCCCTCCCACGGGATGCCGTCCTTCCCGAACGGTCCTGCGTGGGCTTCCCACAGGCTGCAGCTCTTCAAGAGCTGCTCCAATATGGGTCCGTACCAAGGGGTCCATCCTTCAGGAGCAAACTGCTCCAGCATGAGTCCCCCATGGGTGGCAGCTCCCACCGGATCACCTGCTCCTGCATAGGCTCCTCTCCACAGGCTACAGGTCCGGCCCGGAGTCTACTTCTGCAGGGGGTCTCCATGTGTTGCAGCCTCCTTCAGGCCACATCCACCTCCTCCACCATGGTCTCCTCCATGGGCTGCAGCGTGGAGATCTGCTCCGCCATGGTACACCATGGACTGCAGGGGGACAGCCTGCTCCACCATGGGCCTCATCACTGGCCACAGGGGAACTTCTGCTGCAGCAACTGGAGCACTCCTCCCCCTCCTTCTTCACTGACCTTGGTGTCTGCAGGACTGTTCCTCACTCCTCTCTCTCCCAGCTGCTGATGTTGCACAGCATTTTTTTCCCTTTCTTAAATCTGCTTTCCCAGAGGTGCAAACAACATCGCTCCTTGGCTGAGCTCTGGCCAGCAGCGGGTCCCTTTTAGAGCTGGTAGGGGCTGGCTCTGATCTGACTTGGGGCAGCTTCAGGGCTCTGCTCACAAAGGCCACCCCTGTGGCCCCTCTGCTACCAAACTTTTACAACATAAACCCAATACAGCTACCGGACACAGAGAACAGCTTCCATCTTGTCCTAACCATGCTAAGAAATGTCCCTTAAAGACTCCTTTTCTCCTTAAGTTAAATAACCCTATTTCTTTAAACCTTTCCTTACAGGTTAAGTTTTCTATTCTTCTGGTGATTTTTGACATGCTGTTCTGATATAATCTCTGTTGTACTACATTTTTCTTTGCCTGTTACAAATAATGACATTCCTGCTTAAACTCATTGATATGATGATTGTTTTCCTCACAGCAGTATGACAAAGAAATGCTGAATCACCTTAAAGTTGTAATTTTAAAGGAGAATTGCTGGATAGGTATTTATTTATT
>VXAL01014419.1:173262-192214 GCA_013399475.1 Chauna torquata | reverse complement strand
TGTGGATGCCCCATCCCTGGAGGTGCTCAAGGCCAGGTTGGACAGGGCCCTGGGCAACCTGATCTAGTGGGTGGCATCCCAGTCCAGGGAGGTTGGAACTAAATGATTTTTAAGGTCCCTTCCAACCCAAGCCATTCTATGATTCTGTGAGTCTATGGTTCACATAATTGAAATGACAACAAGCAACAGCATGTTTAGCTGGTTTCAAAAGAAATAAAAATTATTATTCTGCAGTAAAGTACCTAAATTAAGCAGATATTTTACATTTTGTAGGATCTTAGATATGTTTTGCGGAAATCTCACTGTCAGTTTATGTTTGATAAAAACCCTTTAAGCATTGACATTTGATATCTTAATAATAAAAAAAAAAAAAGAGAGAGATTTTAAAATGTGACTGTGTTACTCAAACCTGCTTTTTATCTATGTTCCTGTCAATCTTCAGTTACTTAGAGACATTTATGACCTGGAAATAGTGTCTGCTTTCTATTACATATCCCTTACTGTTGCTTTTAGTTTCTGCCCTTGCAGATATTCACTTTCTTCAGCTCTTTTGGAACTTTATCAAGATTTCAGGTCTAAGAAATTGAAACATCCAAAGCTAGAACTGATGGAATTGCATAGCAAAATATAACTGCCTTCAAAACATATCAGCACAACCTTTACTGTAAGCTTCTCAACTTATTCTCTGCTGGAAATAACCAGTGAAGAAAGGAATGTTTCTCATCAAGTTCCTTGGGTTTCTACTGTGACTGAAAGACTATGAAAATGTTGTCATGCATGTTGTGATACAAGTGCTTTTTTACAGATGACAATGACAGAAAAAAATAAAAAAAATAAAAAAATTCTTCATTATACCTAGGACCCAGCCCAAGCCAGAGTTGTATGTGAAAAAACATACACAATTTTCTAGTATTACAGTATAAAAATATTCTCTAAGCAAGTAGTCTTTTAACTGAGTAAATGGACAGCTTTACTAAATTATTAAATTAAAGTGCAAAAAATTCAGTTGAGATGAGCTTTTCATTGTTTATTTTAGTCATTTGTAAGACTGAAATTATTTCCACAGAGACAGAAAGATTATCAAACAGCTGTGGCTATTCCTATACATTCCAGATACAGCTACTGTGGGATCCTCATATTTTATTGGTTCTCCTGTCTTTATTGATTGTTGCTAATCTGTGCAATGGACAAGTAGAAGGCTAATATGGATGGGCTGTCTGTACTGCTTTCAAGTAAATTTAATAACAGCCTATGAATACTTGATAGGCAAATCACGGACCTTACATCTTATATTGATGTAATTAATGAGCATAAATGTACTCCAATTGTGACTGTGTTTCCAAGGAAATGGTTTGCTAGACAGGTAAATCAGACTCACATAGCTACTATCCCCCATG
This sequence comes from Chauna torquata, assembly GCA_013399475.1. NCBI lineage: Eukaryota > Metazoa > Chordata > Aves > Anseriformes > Anhimidae > Chauna > Chauna torquata. Next base: position 190,817 of record VXAL01014419.1, on the reverse strand, counting down.
ACTCTGAACGCAACTCATATAATAGCACAAAAAAAGTTGTCTACCATTTGTTTTTTTATGCGTGTTCCATTTCTCCTTTTAGTGTCCACAGTGTTGGAGCTAACCTATGCTATGCTTGTAACTGAGAGCCAACATGGATAAGCTCAGTTCTAACTGACCAAAATCCAACCGTAGTTCAGTTAAACTTCAGAGATGTCTGACTTGCTGTCCCATTTTGCCTCATTTCTTGCTCCGCTTGGCTAGGAAGTTCTATTATCCTAGTATAGCTGAGGATTTATTATACTGGGAAGTGGCATTACATTACTCATGAAATTTGCTTGAGGTTTGTTTTTGCCTCCTGAAACAACATAAAGCAGATAGATACAATTATTTCAAGACAAATAATATGCTATATGTCAGCTCTCAGTCACCATCAGGTACTTTTAACCATTTCTATGCAGAGATTGAAATTAGATTCTTAAATGCAGTGTAACCATTGGTGTCAATTTTGACACTGGCTGTAGACCTTCCATTCTCAGCCAGAAAAAATCTCTCTCATGAGTCTGTGCCACTTCTTGTTCTGTAGGTTGCTAGATCAAAAAAGTGGAAAGATGCCTGTCCTGTGTGTATGTGGTCTTGAAATACATTTCATCAAAGTACCTAAGCAAATGCTTAACTTTAATTCTGTAACAAGCACCACTAACTTGTACAGTGTGCTTACTGTTAAACAGCTGCTTAAAAGACTGACTAAACTTAATGAGCTCACGAATCAGGCCTGTGAAATGTATGAAGGGCTAATGGTGCTCCCAAAATAATTATAGTAATGTGGCATAATTTTGCAGCTGAAAAGTAAATTTGGTACTGGTTCAGTCTGTGGGGTTTTTATTATTCCTATTATTTTTTAGATGAGAGAGTTTGTAGGAAAAGGAAAGGCTTATGAATTATACATACATTAACCAGGATATAATTGAATATAAGCGTAATAAAACAGTGTAAACAGCACTAGTATATAAGCAATAGTATATAAGTATTCTGTAACACTGTCATGGCATAGCTAGAGGGAATGTATGAACCTTTTGCATAAGTACCTGATCTGTGTGACCACCAAAGGGGCAAAGAAAGTCACATAGCTGTACATAGGAAGCATCCAGGTAACAAGATTGTATAAGGACCCGAAAAGGGATTTCAAATAGGTAAGGCATTCTGCCTACATCCTGCATCCAAATACATATGAGCAATGACTGTCAGAATGAAAAAAAGTGGAAACAGCATCAGGAGCACGTAAGACCCATGCAAAACAATACAGAAACATCAGGCATAAGCAAGGAAAATCAGAGAAGAAAGAGGAAAAGCTCACTTCTGTTCATACTTATCCTAGCAATGAGCTTCCTAGACTGATCTTCTGGTCCTCAGCAACTAACAGTCACCAAAGACTGTACACATCAATCAGAACTAAACAGCTTCAACTCCATAGTGTTGTGCAGTCAGAGTTTACTTAAGACACAAGTGGTAAAGACAAAGTTTTATAAGTGCGTGATAATGATTAATATTGTGTGAGAACTATTAGAATAGTGTTCTTAATGATTAAATCTACTAAACATTAATTTTTTGTTTGAAATTTTTCATCACAATAGTTAATCTCTTGACATACGTATGTATTCGTACGTTTATGCATAAATACTCATACAGTTGGCAATACACTTCATACTTCACCAAACAAAATCTATGTTGTATATTAGTACTGAAAATTTGCTCTGCTGACCTATTCACCAAACCTTAGAAATTCATAAAAATAGAAAGGATGGGCCAGACTACAAAAGTCACTACATTTTTTTCAGGAAACCATATGCTATCAAAGAAAACACTATTCATGGAACATTGATGAAAAAGAATTTCTGTTTAACACAGAGCTAAGTACACTGTCAAATCATTATGAGTTTTGCCACAGAATGACATATACTTTCTTTACTGAAATATTGAGTAGCAACTTATATTCAGCTTTTTATCAAAGGTAGAAAAATTGTCAGGATTTTACAGCATAAATACATATCTTCATATGTGTATCTTCATACATTCATATGTATACGAATGTGACAGGTGTAATTTAAGACATTACTCTCGGTGGCTATTGATAACTGATGCTTACCTGGAGTTTACCACTCCCGTAGCAAAACCAACAGAGAAGCCCTTTGAGCATTCTTAATCCATTTCAGTGTAAAGTCAAATTGTTTTGTGTTAGACTACTCATGGAGATTATTCATGGTAACTTGCTGACTTTGTGTAAAGTGGACTGGGTATTCTACAACTTTTGATACTTTATTGTTGGGATATAGTAGTATCTTAAACTGCTTCTGTTTCCGAATTGACGATGTGATTATGTTCTCAAGCTTTCAATACTTTCTAACAGCTGCAATTTGAATCTCTAGTCTTTCCAAAACTTTCTGCTGGTTGTTACTGGAAATGAGAGATGATTGCAAAATATGGACTAACTGCAGTTGCATTAGGTGCAAGACAAAATATTACAAATAGAGATTTTGTTAGTACAAAGCTGCACCTTTTAAATATAATTAAAGTGGTATCCTGTTCTGCATTTCTTAAAGTGGGGAGCACTTAGTTCTATCCTTTGTTAAGCATAATCTTGGGATGATTGTGTTAAATAACTCTTTTGCAGATCATAGAAAAAATAAAAATTAAAAGTGGATCTAAGCTTTAGATTCAGCAGCTGGAAGCTATGCTTTTTTGAGTCAAAGATTATAGAACTAATCTTTGCTACAGGGCAAATGTTCGTAACACCACTAATCTCAATTTAAGATTCCCATGGCTGGATTTATCTTTCAAAATTTAAACATACAGACTGCCTTTATAATCCTGGAGATAAATAAGAAATTTTTGGATGTGATTTATCTCATCCTAAGCAGATGTCTAAAACAGGACAGATACACCACACCCTGAAAATGAATCTTTCTCTATGTATAAAATAAAGGAAGACTTTGGTGAGTAGAACAGTTATAGACATCTATTTTAAGTTTCTGTCATTCTGACATTATGTTCTAAGTTGGAAATCTGTCATAAGGACCAATATGAGCTTCTTAATGACTTTTTTTTTCTCTATAGTCATCTATGTAAAAATCTGCAGTATAATCCAGACATTTTAAAAATCCACTATTTGAATTCTCATACCGTGGAATGAATCACCTGTAGATGAAGTGTGGTGGGTTAACCGTGGCTGGCTGCCAGGTGCCCACCAAGCTGCTCTCTCACTCACCCTCCTCAGCAAGACAGGACAAGATAAAGACAAGGAGATTGCTCACCAATTACTGTCTGGGCAAAACAGACTCTACTTGGGGAAGATTAATTTAATTTATTGCCAATTAAAAATAGAGTAGGATAGTAAGAAATAAACAACTGAAACACTTTCCCCCCCACCCTGTTATTCCCAGGTTCAACTTCTCTCCCGACTCTTCTACCTTCTTCACCCACTGAGCAGCACAGGAAGATGGGGAAAAGGGATTGCAGTCAGTTCATAACACTTCATCTGTGCCACTCCTTCCTCCTCACACTTTTCCCATGGGGTCCCTCCCATGTGATACAATCCTTCATGAAGTGCTCCAACATGTGTCCTTCCCATTGGAGGCAGTCCTTCAAGAACTGTTCCAGTATAGGTCCTTTCCATGGGGTGCAGTCTATTAGAAACAGACTGCCCCATTGTGGGTGTCCCACATGCCACAACCTCTGCAAGAAAACCTTCTCCTGCATGAGTTCATCTCCATGAGCTGCAGCTCCTGTCATGGGCCTGTTCCTATGTGGGATCTCCACAGGCTGCAGCTTCCTTCAGTGCACATCCTCTTGATGCAGCGTAGGGTCCCCCACGGGCTGCAGCGTGGATATCTGTTCTGACATGGTCTTCCGTGGGCTTCAGGGGACAACCTGCTTCACCATGGTCGTCTCCATGGGCTGCAGGTGAGTCTCAGCTCTGGCACCTGGGGCACCTCCTCCCTCTGACCTGACCTTCATGTCTGAGGGGAAGGTTGTTTCTCTCACAGTTTTCTCATTCCTTACTCTCCCAGCTGCTATGCAGTGTTTTTTATGCTTTCTTAAATACATTATCTCAGAGACACCACAAGCTTGGCTGATGGGCTGAGCAGTGGGTCTGTTTTGTAGCCGGCTGGAACTGGCTGTATCCAGCATGGGTTCAGCTACTGGTCTTTCGCACAGATGCCAACCTTCTGACCCACTGCTGCCAAAACCTTTCACGTAAACCCAATACATGCTGTCATACTGATTTCATTTATTTTTATCTTTGGTGTCAGTTTAGCTTCATATTTTTTTTTTCCCCAAAATTTGTTTCTGTTTTTTTTTCTTAAGTGTCAATATTTAGCCAAATATGACAATGTTACCTAATGAAAAGATAATTAATGTATTTTAAGGGTATAATAAGAAGGAATATTGTTCAACTGAGAATTTCCCAGCTGTTAACATAAAGTTATTTATTAAATGATAAAACGTGTCTGAATGGAAATGGATCAAGATGCTGTAAAGGTTACAAATTCAATCATTTAAAAGTTAGGATGCATCAGATTTTTGTCTAGTAGTCTGTACAGTAACAATTCCAGCCTTCCTTATGTTTATTCTCTGTAATTCAGGACTCATGTAATATTTTGGCTTTCTATCCATTCCTCATTCAGGTCTGTCCCCACTAACACTGTTCATGTGTTCATTTCTCCATACATAGTAGCTCCATTGACTTAAAAAGTCTGAGTACCTATGTTCAACATCAGTATGTCAGGCTAGAAAATGTTTATGTAACAATGCAAACTCTCAATACTGATTTTTTTCCTGCACTATTCATCATGAAATCCCTACTTATCTGTTGTACTTCATTCATATATTGCACTTTGTAGAGAGTTGTATATTTCACTAAAATGTTTTGATTACAGTCCTCACCTGCTTATCCTATAAAACATTCATCCCAACAATATTTTTTGTCAGATGTGGCAGATATTGTTATCCATCTTTTACTAATGAGATGCAAAAGGATAAGGAAATTAAAGATTTTTTTTTATTTAAATTAGTGTCATTGTTTTGGCCAGGATAGAGTTTATTTTCTTTGTAGAGGCTTGTATAATGCTGAGTTTTGGAATTTTGATGAACATAGTGGTGACAGCACACCAATGTTTTTAGTTGTTGCAGAGCAGTGCTTACACAGAGCCAAGGACTTTTCTGGTTCTTGTGCTGCCCTGCCAGCGAGGAGGCTGGAGGTGCACAAGAAGCTGGGAGGGGACACAGCCAGGACAGGTGACCCAGACTGACCAAAGGGATGTCCCATACCATGTGGTGTCATGATCAGCAATAAAAGCTGGGGGAAAGAGTGTGTGTGTGGGGAGACGTTGGGAGTGATGGCATTTGTCTTCCCAAGAAACCATTACGCATGATGAGCCCTGCTTTCCTGGAAGTGGCTGAACACCTGCCTGCCCATGGGAAGCAGTGAATGATTTCCTCATTTTGTTTTGCTTGTGTGTGTGGCTTTTGCTTTACCTAGTAAACTGTCTTTATCTCAGCCCATGAGTTCTTGCACTTTCACCTTTCTGATTCTCTCCCCCATCCCACCTGGGGAAAGTGAGTGAGTGCTTGTGTGGTGCTGAGCTGCCTGCTGGGGTTAAACCATAACAATTACTTTTGCATGAATTTGTGGAACCTGTGCCAATGAACGGAGATACACATTTTCAGCTGTCGTACTACAAAACAAAAAACAAACAAGCAAACAAAAAAAGATAATTTACTATGTAATAAATAACTAAAGTGGTCTCTATTTTACAAATTGACTTATAGCTTTTAAAGTAAAAGACTCTTGTCAGATACAGCCATTTAAATCCATAGTGGATCTAGGTTTGTGTTTTTAGTATTTTATGGAAACAGCTTGCATTTATTTGCAGACTGGAGGAAGGATTTTCAAATGCACCCTAAAGCTTTATTAAATTTGCTTAGTAGAATGTTTTTCCAGATCTCTTTTATTAAAGAGCACACATTACAGTATTTTAGGGAAGAGCTAAAGCAATAACAGTTACCAGAAGTCTTCAATTTTTATTAAAAAAGCAAAAAGACTCAACATTCATAATCCATGTAGAAAATTATTTTGCTGCTGGGATCACTTCCTGAAAACTTTGGAAACTCAGTATCTTGTTTTGTTTGGGGCTTTTTTTGTTGTTGTTATTGTTGTTCAGTTGGTTTGTTGGTTTTGGTTTTGGCTCTTTTTCTGACTCCTTAATTCTAATGTACTGGTAATGGATGCTAACCAGGTCTGAATTCTGTTCAGTTTGTGTGGGTATCTACAACAGTTCTGAATGGCTGAAAGGTTGAAAAAAAAATTGAAAATATTTTTCTCAGTAATTACAAGCTAATAAGAGAATATGCTTCAAAATTTATAAAAAGAATTTGAATAATACAGATATATAAATACAAGCACCTTTATCAATTGTTAAAAAGTTTTATGGTCACTCTTAATAAGGACTTCAAGGACTTCCTGTATAACAAAGAAAATAGAACTTCTTTGTGTACAAATAAATGTCTACCCTTCCCCACGAAGAAACTCAAGTCCCATATTGCCATACTGAGTATTGTTTTTTATCTATCCTATACTTTCAATAGAGCTGATTTACAAGGAAGACTTTACATTTCCAGAGTTTAAAAAAAAACACTACTCATTTTAGAAGGCCCTCTCTGAAATACTGTCCTTCTCAAAGCAGGCTTCCCAGTTTATCCATGAACTTGTTAAGATTTATAACAAGCATACAACAACAACAACAACAAAAAAGCTCAAATCTTAATTTAATAATGCTCTTTAGAGGTGAGAGAACTAGAAACCAAAGATCTTAGACTTTCATTGCCATCCAAATTTATACTGCTATTTTTCTCTACAATAAGTATTTCTGCTTAGCTGCAAAATGCAGTAAAGGTGATATAAGATGTACAAATGTGTGTATGCTCAACAGTATTAGATATCTTGGGCTACTGTATGTCTACCTAATTTCCAGAGATGGAATTCTTTTCATAAAATTGCTGCGTTATGTGTTCACACACACACACACAAAAAATCTTAATTGAAAATTTATTTGAGTATCAATACAGTGGATTTAAATGTACTGAAATTATGTCTGCATTGAATATAGATATAATTTATCCATCTATAAAGTTCAGCTGTAGTAATTTAAGCTTAGGTACACCTGAATTATAAAATACTAAAGCTGTCTAAAGGACTCAAAATGCCTTTCTCCTCAGGCACTTTCAGGAACACCAATGTTCTATAAAAATATATTTCTGCTTCCAGACAGAATGATGTGAATGGCACCATCCATATATGCTTAAATTCTGATTCTATGGCATTATTTGTGTATGCATCTTAAGTATTTGCTTTTTCTTCCTCCAAAATGAAACCAAAAGTCTGCTCACAGCTAGCAAGAAATGATGCATAGTATTAGTCAGTGTTACTTCTTGATAGTCCCAGTGCCCAAACTTCTGCATTAAGGTCAGTTGTTTTTTTTGTATAGTACTGTAAATTGGATGTCGTATTCAGTTTCAGAAAATAATTGAATTTTTATTCTCCATAGAAACATTTGGCCTATAGGCTACTTTGCTTATTCTGGCTTTATAAAAATAGCTACTGGTGGCAAGAAGAGTGACAGTACTTGAGATGTTACTTTTAGCTCATGTCTACAAAAATGATATAAAAAAGTACACAGTAAGATACAAAAAGATACAAAAAAAAAAAAATACGTATAGTCAGACTCACTGTCACATCCAATCTTTTCTTATGCTTATCTTCCAGCTGTCATTTCCATGCCTGTTGAGCATCACTGCCACACAATACTTTGTTCACAGCCACTAAGGGCCAAATAGCCCCCTTTCCATACACAACAGGATTCCTATTGACTTCAGTGACAGTTGTGCTTATGTAAGGAACAGAATTTAGTTCACTGTCTCTTTCATTCAACAGTGCCATTGAAGAAAGTCTAGTTTTTTTCTTTTGTGTTGGTGTGTTTTATTTTTTAATACAGAAATCCAGTGCTATCAAGACAAAAACAAACAAGCCAACAAACAGCAACAACAACAAAAAAACACGGTGTTTCTCCTTTGATTTATTCCTGCTGCATTTATCAAAACTTATCACATACTCCAGCACACTTCCTTTTTATTCAGCTATCAAAAACATCTGAAATATTAACTATTTGAATTATGAAATAAGACTATTTGAAATACGATTTTTTATTTTTGTTTTTATATAGAGAAGGACTGAGTTATTTGTGTCTTCACAAGAAGTAAAATTTTTTTTCATATCTTTCTACTTTTAAAAATGTTGCTGGATTTGGAGCCATATAAGTTTGGTTGCACTCACATAACAAGTCAGTGGTCAAGTTCTCAACGTTTGTGGAAAATGTTTAAAATGTATAGAATGTATAGAATGTATTAACGAATCAATGAATAGAATGTATTAAAAAGGTGAATCACTGCAATTAGAAACCCAATTTCTTAAATTCACTGTAAAGATGTGATTTGACAATATTTTGCAAACTATTTTCACTACAAAACTATGTAAAATCAGAAGAAAGAGGACTGTGAAAGGCATAGGTAATCAAAATGCTTAGGCTTTGATAAATATTCTGTCAAGTACGGCCTAAACACTAAAAATTCGTTTTTCTTTTGTTTAGGGAAACTGTTGTTCTATTACAAAATACCATTTGATTTCATAGGGATCAGATTTCCTGTCTGCCTCAGTTGCTAAACTGGTAAAATGATGTGTAAATGTGTAAAATAATCTAGTATATGCTTCTGTAGTAATACACATTTTGTTGTAATGGAAGGTGTTGAAGAAAGATTCACAAGTCATGCTGCACTGTATTTATATTGTTCCAGTAGTATAACGGAATTAGAGATGAAGGTTCTTCCACTATGTGTCATCTTTAGCATGTTTCTACAGTGAATTGGGATACATTTTAGAGAGAAAAATAAATAAAATTTGTATGAATTAAACTAACATTGAAGACATTCTCTTAGGAACTTCTGACAGCAGATAACAGTAGAGCAGTCTCAAAAATATCCTACTTTTTGCCAGAACTATAATGAGGGAAAGGAATTATGGAGTCCTAGAGATCTACAGCCCAGTTATTCTGCTGGAGTCACTGTAAACTGAAGAGAATAGAAAGACAGATCTGATGCTATTATTGCTTATAACTGTGAAAAAAAAAACAATTTCCTGAAAAAAGTGGATAGGTGAAGATAAAATTTTGATTGAAATACCCATATTTCTGTTCTTTTATTATTATTATTATTTTATTCTTTGCAAAGAATATAAATTACTGAATAAGCTATATATTGTAAACTAATATAAGTTCAGAATATAAAATACTGATAAATGTTTTCCCTACTATTTTGGATCGTATTTTTCCCACATTTTCAACCTTCCTAAATTAAGGTGTGAGACACCTTAAGCACTTTGAATAAAGCCCAGAAAACTTCAAAAAGCTTTGAATACTCAGACTAACTACTGAAAGGTTAATTGTCTTGAACCAATAGGACCACATTCCTCAGCCTCTCTGTGATTAGATCTTATACATCCGTACAATTAAAAGTCATGTTCAAGTAGCCATAGAAGCTTGTCTCTCTCTTTTCTGTTCACACCTGTGCATAAAGATGTTCTGAATACCATTTTCTTAGCCTTTTTCTTTGGCGCTCATTGATTTGCATGCATTCCTCCACCAGACCTGTTTTTTTTTCATTACACTAAGATAATATTTGTTGGCCCAGTTTTGTCTCTTCAAAATTTATTCACTAGAACTTGCAAAAGAGAGCACTTTCATAAAGTATTTTAAGATTTGGAATGAACTGAAGCACCATCCAGAGGAGTCTATTTCTCTCCATCAATTTTATACAGATCTTTAGGCATATAAATTCTCAACTTTGTACATTATTTATGCACTCAAAATTAGATAAGATGAATATAGGGCCCTGTATTTATTTTCATTATCTTGCCTGTCTTGCACTAGTTGTCGCTTTCAATTGTTTGACTAGAAACTCCATGACAAATGATATTTCTTCTATGATTTTTTTTTTTTGAATTTGATTCTTATCCTATAGTTGTTTCTTGCTCATCAAACACAGCATTATAAGTTTTACTCAATGTGAAGGTTTGTGCTTCCTTTGCTCCCAAAAGCAACTAACTTTTGGACTTAATATTTGCTTTGTTTTCTTGAAATATGTGATTAGAATTGATCAACTGAAATTTTTGTTGTTGTGTTAGATTTCATTGAAATGCAGTCATTTAATAAATATCATATGCAATTAAATATTTTGGAAGGAGCAATATAATAGTACCTTGATTTTTTGTTTTACTATTACTGTTTAAGTCAAACAGATCCTCAGCTAGAACCCTGACCAAAACTAAAGCTGTCTTGCCCTAGGTTGTCCACACAAACAATTTGAAATAGAGACACTTACATTTAGCCATTTGGACTTGATGATCTTAGTATGTCCCTTCCAACTGATCTATTCTATATTTCTATATTTCTAGACATTTCCTACAAGGAAAATCAGACTTGAAATGATTCATTCCATGTTATGTGTCAGGTGGCTTACATCCGGTACAGAACCAGGCTGTTTTAGACCTAGAAAAGTACAACATACTCTTCCATTTAATTATATTTTCTTCTAATCAAAGAGATCAAGAATAAGCATAAGAATAGGCAAGTTAATTTCTTAATTATACATATCTGTTAGGGTGAAGCAAAAAAAATAGCAAAACAGAATTATTTGAAGAAAAGTTATTTTTCTTACTCTAACCATTTTAAATGATAATATTTAGGATCACAGTTTTGCTTTTAAGTGAATGTTGTTTCCTAGTAAGTTTGTTTTGCTGTTCTTTAATGTTGTCATTGTAAGGAAAAAGTGTATAGCAGGGCAATTTCCCTTCCTTTCATTCCATTGAAAGTGTAGAATTCTCCCATTTTGTTTCCCCCATTAAGTAATTGTTTGGCTAGTTTGCTCTGTATTTCTCTCTACAGCACTGTCTCCTTTAAGCCTTAAGGATATTGTTCTAAAGCTCTTCAATCCATTTTTCGGCAAGTTTACTGTTTGGAAAGACCTAGGCTTTCATTCATGGGATGGAGGTTTTATGTCACAAAGGAAATAAAACTGTTTGATAGCACCTGTTCCATCTATTTTATATCTGAAATAAACTCTAGCTCGGTGCTGAAGCATTTGAAAAACATCTGAATGTTACTGTTGCATAGGCCCTAACTTCTGCTTAAGCTGCTATAACCTTCACATAGGAAAGATTTATATGTGTTTGCAGATTGGGCCAAATCCTCAAAGGCAAAAGGGAAACACAGTTGTTTAACACTTTTCTGTGGAAAAATAAAGAATATTTCAAATCTAGGTGGAATAAAATGCTTTTAAAAATATGGGTGCATAACATGGAATACCTACCAAAAAGGTGACTATTACTCTCTTTGCCAATGCAAGTCTTGGCAAATTGGTGTTTTCGAATTGGTTTTGTTCTGCTTGTTTATTCTGCTGCTTCTTCTGAAGCTACATTTTTCTTCTTCTTTCATCATCATATGCATATCACATAAATATAATCATGCACTTCAAACCAGATTCAAAGAAGTCACCAAGACTAAAAGTTAACACTAGTAGAACTGTAACAATCTGATAATGAAATGTGAGCCATGGCATACAGCATATATACATCAATACAGCTAGTAGATTGTTTATTTGTGTGTGTGTGCATGTGTGTCTGTTTTGTTTGTTTGTTTTTGTTTTTCAGTTGGTGTCTTACATACATTTAGGCAACTTCTGTTCTGTGTAGGTTTCTGTATGTCTCACATAGAATGATGGAGGACTGGAAGTTTACCTAGTCAATCTCCCAGCTCTGAAGCTGTATCAGCTCTGCCTATAAATCTCATAATAGATGTTTACTTAACCTCTTTTTAAGGGCATCCACAGTCTTCCCATATTAACTTATTCCACAGTTTCATTATTGTTATCATCAAAAAGTTATTTTTAACCTGTTACCTGAACCTGCCTTGTGCTGATTGAAGTCCACTTCTCCCGAATATGGACATAAAGAAGAGATTATTCTCTTCCCCTTAGCAGCAGCCTTTGGTGAATTTGGAGAGCATTTACATTTCCATACTGAGTCTTTACTTTTAGAAACTGAGTCCCTTTCTGGATCAATCCTCATGCACTCTGTTTTCTATACAGCTGCTAATTTACATTACTGTTATTTTGGTAATGTGAGCTAAGATCTTTCAGGAAGTGCAGTGTCCAAATCTGAATGCATAGACCTCATCAATGTTGGGTAAAGAAGAAGATTCTCTTTGCAATCTTTGTAGACAAGGTTTTCAAAGTTATTGGTCAGTACATCATCTGCTTTTTCAGTGGCAATAAAAAAAGTTTAATGCACGTGCAGCTTGATTATTCTCCCTGTATTTGTTTCTACTGAACTAGTATTTGTCCTCAGCCTGCATTTATACAGATGACCATTCGTAAGTGCGCAGAGAGTAATTTTTGTCCCTGTTGAATTATAGCTTATATTTTTCAGATTATTTTTCCAATTTCTCAAAATCATTTCAAATTCTAATCCTCATTTGCAACAAATGTTCAGTTCCTCTGGGCTCATGTTGTTTGCAAATTTAGTAAGTTTACTCTCTATTCCATGATCTATATGGTAACTGAAAATCTTAACACTGGATTTAGTACAGGCCTCTAAGGAACCTTACCAGAAACTTCATTTCGATAATGAAGCTTTAACAGTTAATAGATAACTTTAATAGTTAAAGACTTTAGGTACTCAACAAGTTCTTTGCCTTGGTGTTCACTGACAGTCAGGTTTCCCATGTCTCTCAAGTCCCAAAACATCTAGGTGGGGGGTTGGGGGAGCAAAGTCCCTCCCACTGTGAGCAAAGAGCAGGTTCGAGACCACCTGATGCATCTGAACAGGAACAGGTCTATGGGGCCCGAGGACATGCATCCCAGGGTCCTGAGGGAACTGGCTGATGTAGTTGCCAAGCCACTCGCCATCATATTTGAACAGACCTGGCAGTCAGGTGAAGTCCCCGGTGACTGGAAAAAGGGAAACATCACTCCCATTTTTAAAAAGGGTTGAAAGGAAGACCCAGGGAACTACAGACAGCTGAGCCCCACCTCTGTGCCTGGCAAGATCATGGAGCAGATCCTCCTGGAAGCAATGTTAAGGCACATGCAAGACAAGGAGGTGATCCAGGACAGCCAGCACAGCTTCACCAAGGGCAAATAGCGCCTGACCAATCTGGTGGCCTTCTATGATGGAGTGACTACATCAGTCAATAAGGGAAGAGCGACTGATGTCATCTACCTGGACTTCTGTAAGTGTAAGGTCTTTGACATGGTCCCACATGACATCCTTACCTCTAAATTGACAAGAGATGGATTTGAAGGGTGAACTATTCAGTGGGTAAGGAACTGGCTGGATGGCCACAGCCAGAGAGTTGTGGTCAATGGCTCTATGTCCAGGTGGAGGTCGGTGACACATAGTGTCCCACAGGGGTCTGTCTTGGGAACAGTGCTGTTTAATATCTTTATCAATGACATAGACAGTGGGAACGAGTGCACCCTCAGCAAGTTTGCGGATGACACCAAGCTGAGTGGAGCAGTTGATACAACAGAAGGGAGGGATGCCATCCAAACAGACCTGAACAAGCTAGAGCAGTGGGCCCATGTGAATCTAATGAGGTTCAACAAGTCCAAGTGCAAGGTGCTGCACGTGGGTTGGGGCAATCCCAGACATGAGTACAGACTGGGAGAAGAACTCATGGAGAGCAGCCCTGAGGAGAAGGACTTGGGGGTTCTGGTGGAGGAGAAGCTCAACATGAGCCAGCATTGTGCACTTGCGGCCTGGAAAGCCAACTGTTTCGTGGGCTGCATCATCAGAGGCATGGCCAGCAGGTTGAGGGAAGTGATTGTCCCCCTCTACTTTGCCCTTGTGAGGCCCCAGCTGGAGTACTGTCTACTATATAGACATTCAGGTGGTTTTGTTTGTTTTTGTTTTTGTTTTTGTTTCCTGTTGAGAAGACCAACTTACCTTCCAGATATTCAATGCAGGTCATTGCCCTGTTACTGCAAAATGACAAAGAAGCAAAATCCTTATCGACAACTGTACCTCTTTCAGGACATTTTACCATTAAGCAGATGTCCAGTGTCTCAGCCCCAAATCTCTGCCAAGCGTACGTAACAGGGAAGTGGCTTTTTTCAGTCTTTCCTCAATAAAGACTGTAAAAAATGACTTCGTATTTTATATTTTGATATCTGTTGAGGTTTTAAATCACATACTACTATCATAAAAAAGCAAGTGTTTACTATCCTTTCCAAAAACTTAAAGTGAGTAGCACAAATGTGTTATTTCTTAAGATCAACATTTATCGTCAATTATAAATCTACAGCATTCTGTGTACAAGGCCAGAGGGTGTTCTCAAGTTTATTTCTTAAAGTCACTGCTTTAACAGCAAGAGTTGTAAGAGAGGGAAAAATAAACATGTAAGCTTAGGTGGATCTGACCTTCCAGCATTATTCAGCTTAAGTCTTGTCAACCATCAATCCGTGAAGTTACCTGAGAATACAATCATTGTAAAAAAGATTTTAAAAAGTAAACACTCTTCTACTGCGTTCCTCTTTTTGGTCATAAGATACACATTGACTCATTTTTATCTACATAAAATATACAAAGTTGCATAGCCCCAGGCATCTCTGACACTAGTTGCAAAGTTGTATATTTTATTGCAGAAATGAATGAGTAGAGCCTCTGGCTATGGAGTTCAGATGAAATATTTGAAGAGGATATTGACAGATCCTCTCTCCTTTTTGAAGAAATGATAGTTATGTTCTAAGCAAATTCATCCTAGGATTAATGCAGAGGACTAAAGTCACAATCATGCAGTTAATCACATATACCTGGCCAGTAGTCTCCCAGCTAATCAGTGTAGCAGTTTATCTCCAGGTTAATTGTAGGATCAAAGTTTACCCAGAATTGTTGGAGCTGTTGGTGATACCTGCTCATAGAGACAAAGGTGATTTTTTTTTTTTTTTTCCTCTTCTGGTTACATCATCCACCGTTTTAATTCCTGTTTTGATAACATCTGACTTTCTTCCGGTCAGAACAAATTTTCTACTTTGTGTGTGATCAGCTGAAATAGGTTTAAGCCTATCATGAAGGTTACAAAGAATAGTAGAAATAAATCAGAATGAAGAAACAAGGATTCTGTGCTGGAAGACCAGAACTGTTTTGTTTAACTCTGCTTACATGGGCACCAAGAAAGGCGTGTCACAAATCACAAGCACTGCAAGTTGCTGACATTTATAAAAGGAATAGTTATGCTTACTGAAAGCGCTTTAACTGTATTCTGTGCAATAATCAAACAAGTGAAACCAAACTAGGTTTAATAACTGCTACCGGTCTTAAGAGTCTACATCCAAAAAGTGTCCTTGATGAGAAAAATACTTGGGCAGAAACTGAGTGTGAATGGGTGATTTACATGGTAACAACTTAACCTTCACTTGCTCCTCCACCAATGTGTTTCAGTTCAGAGTGAAAGTAGGTGGCCTATGTTTAAAAAGTGGAAAATAGGCATATTTTGTTAGCAGCATTTTGGGGGATATGAAATTCAGCTACGGATCATTCATGCTGTATGCATTTTCCTATTTACTTTAATTTAGAATAGAACAGTTCAGTTGGTAGGGACCTTCAAAGATCATCTAGTCCAGCTGCCATCTTCTAGCTTTTTTTTCTGGGCTTTGACAACTTTGGTATTATTTTCAGCTTTGAGCTGACTGCTATGAGTTATACTGAAAACCCAGTTACACTGAATACCTTGCTAAAAAGTGTTAGTGATATATTTTGTATGTTATCAAAATATGTTCTTGGGAATGACTAATAACTTAATAGTTATTAGTTTAATAATAGTTTAATATTGGTTGAATATCTTTTAAACTTTATATATACCATTATAAATATTATTCTCTTTCTTACTTTAATGAATAAAATATTCATGAATTATATACTGTATAATATAAGAGTAATTAGGTTCTTTGTGTAAATCTGGTGCTCTGTGGTTTAAGGGAGGTTGTTATTAATGAATTTTAATCAGAATATCAGTAATCTTCAGCATCAAAAGCCAAATAGTCACCTGCTATATTTTAATTTCTTTTTTATTTTGGTTTGTAATCCGGTAAAATTTAAGATAATTTAAAAAGACCTTAATAGGTAGAAAATGAATATACTAGTGGCAGTATTAAAGGCTTAATGGCCAGCAGGTATATTGGTCAACGGCATGATGCACTAATTCAATTCTCTGTTTGGCCCTTATCTAATTTAAGGGGGTGCTTCAATGGGGACTGTTTTTCTTAACCATCATGACAGATCAATTTTAATCTGACCTTGCAAATTTTGTTAATGTCCTGAAAGTGTTACACAATATTCACATCTCTCAGGAGATGATAGTATAACCTGAATCTGATGTATTCTGTGAATTTATGCCATATTTCTAAGAGATTTTCCTATGCAAATTAAATGATCTTTAAAGCTAAGATTCATGAAAAACACAGATCTCCTAAAAATAACAGAGGAATCCATTTGAAATACAGTTATAGTTGCAATCTCTTAAGTTTTATAGATAGAGGGAATTTAAATGCTTAGTTTATAAAACTTAGTTTATATTCCATATAATGTATATATTCTAATTCCACAGGGATTTGTACTTTAGATGTCTTCTTTTTTTTTGGAAATGAATATCATACCCAACTACCTGTTACTTATTTCTCCTTACAATGTCAGTGTACAACTAAGACAGCTGTGATACTGACAGCAGAGCACAGACTATGAGAACAAAAGGATTAGTATAAAACTGCTGCTGCAAAAGCAGTGTCAACAAAGGAGGCATAATGGTCCATATAGAGACCTAGTAAGACTAAATGATGGAATGACAACTCCAGAGGGAGAGGTACATATGAACAATTATCTTAACATTTGTGAATGCTGGAATGTATCAAAAACAGGCATGCAAAAATACATGAGTACAAGGGCACCCATGGAGGGTATCTCACTGCACTGAGATAGCAGCACTTTCTTCGCTTTCTCAGTAAACTTCTGTTTTCCCCTTTCTACCCAGATTCTAATCATTTTGTGTAAAAGATTATGTGTTTGCAAAGTGTCCTGCTCAATACCATCTCAATCTTGTCTGTGTTATATTCTATTTCTACTAATTGTACTATTTATTACAGCTCAGTTGGTTCAGAGCTGACAACATTAAAAAAAAAAATTCTCCAGTGATGGGCCTGCTAAATAGAATGCCCCATGCTTCCCTTGCTGCCTGTATCAGACATTAACAGAGAAACATTATTACTGAGATGGGCTGACATCACCGATTAGACTTTTGCATACACTAGAAAGTAAACAGAAACATTAATTTTATTTTTAAACTCCACTAGGAATTCGAGAGTGAAACAAAAGTGATGCCTGCAGAATACAAGTGGTGTTTTTAAATAGAGTAGCAGCC
>VXAL01014419.1:141155-166564 GCA_013399475.1 Chauna torquata | reverse complement strand
TTTACTTTTTTTTTTTAATGAGGATATGTATATTTATTTGTGAGTTCATGTTTGGTTTGGCAGCAACATCCTACTAAAGGGCAATGGCCTATCTACAGCAAACTTTTCAACAGGATTTTCATGATAACCCAAACGTTGCTACTGTCTTTGCAATAAAAATAAATAAATAGATAAGTAAATAAATACAATCAGTATTTAATAAGGCATTTCCTACAGCAGAGATATCCCTTTCCCCCCAGATTTCATGAATTACTTTCTTTTGTTATGACCTCCTAAAATACATTTAATATTTTTAGGTTTTAATTAGAAGTAAATTATTACAAAAGCCTGTCCAAGGCTCCAAGCACCCTGACGTAATTAATCATACAATAAATGCAATTAAATTAAATCTCAGAAGATTAAAACTGATTTCACAAGAATGAGATTAGTAAATCAATCAGATACCAACACCCCCTATTGATTAGGAACCAAACCAGTATCATTCCGTAGAGACCCTGTCACATAGATCTTTATTTTAGTGTGCCTGGGAAATCATTTAATTTGATATCTTTTTTCATGAGTCTGTACAAAGATGTCTTCCTCATATTGTCCCGCTTTCTTCTCATTAACATGGGTGAATTAGTATCAGCTTGAGATATTCCATGTGACACAAAATATTTGCTTTTGTCACAAATTGAAGTTAAACAGTAAGTCTCCCCAATTTAAAAGCTAAATAATTGTATGGTTTGTGGTATTGCATTTGATGGGTTTACAAGCATTCTCCAGATGAATTCCATATATGCAAGCTTTCATTTAAAAAACAAGCAAAACAACCAACCAATCAAACAAACAAATCTTTTCTTTCCATGTAGATACAGCCTTTTCAATTAGAAAAGCTCTCTCCACGGATTTTTGTTAGTGATTGTCAATGGAAAGAGAGTATTTCTTCCAAAGTCTGAAGGTATTCTAAAACTATGAACCAAAGGGTTCACTTTAGTTCAACATTTCTTCTCTCATTTTTTTTGAGGGAAAATAACCGTAATCTCTCTTTTGGTCATGCCCACATAGCTACACTTGCTGCACTTGTATTGCTACACTTGTAAAGTGAAGATGACAATTTATGTCCAGTTGGACATACATAAGTCTATGGGACCTGATGGGATTCATCCCAGGGTACTCAAAGAGCTGCCTGATATTATCACAAGACTTCTCTCAATTATTTTGCAATGGTCTTGGGAATCTGGAGAGGTCCCAGTCAGCTGGAAGCTGGCAAATGTTGTCCCAGTTTCCAAGCAGGGCAAGAAAGAAGACCCTGGTAATTACAGTGTTACAGGCCTGTCAGTCTTACTTCAGTGCCTGGCAAAATTATGGAGAAGATTATTCTGGGAGTTATTGAAAAACATTTGAAAGTCATTGGTCATAGCCAATATGGGTTCACAAGGGGAAAGTCCTTTAACTAACTTAATTTCCTTTTAAGACGGGGTTACTCACCTAGTTGACCAAGGGAAGCCAGTTGGTGTAATGTTTTTGGATTTCAACAAAACTTTCGATACTGTTTCTCACAGTATCCTTCTGGGCAAAATGTTCAGCATACAGCTGGAGAAATACAAAACACAGTGGGTGAACAATTGGCTGATAGGTCGAGCTCAAAAAGTTATAGTAAAGGGGTTATGTCAGGTTGGCAGCCAGTCACTAGAGGGATTCCTCAGGGCTCCATTTTAGGGCTAGTTCTCTTCAGTGCTTTTGTAAGTGATCTGGATGCAGGACTCAAATGCATAGTAAGTAATTTTACAGATAACAGTAAATTAGGAGGAACTGTTAACTCCCTGGTGGGTTGAGAGGCCTGGCAGAGAGATCTTGACAAATTAGAGGGCTGGGCAATCACCAGCCACGTAAAGTTTAACAAGAGCAAGTGCTAGACTCTGTACCTGGGATGGGGCAATCTTGGCTATACGTACAGACTGGGAGATGAGAGGCTGGAGAGCAGCCACGCAGAAAGGGGTCGGGGGGTTCTGGTCAACAACAAGGTGAATATGAGTTACCAGTGTGCCTGGCAACCAAAATGGCCAACTGCATCCTGGAGTGCATCAGGCATGGCACTGCTGGCCAGTTGAGGGAAGTGATTGTTCCACTCTGCTCTGAGCTGGTGCGGCCTCACCTCAAGCACTGTGGGCAGTTTGGGGCACCACAGTATAAGAAGGACATGAAACTGTTAGAGAGTGTCCAAAGGAGGGCTATAAAGATGGTGAAGGGTCTAGAGGGGAAGATGTATGAGGAGCAGCTGAAGTCACTTGGATTGTTCAGCCTAGGGAAGAGGAGACTGAGGAGAGGCCTCATGGCAGCCTGCAACTTCCTCACGAGGGGAGCGGAGGGGCAGGCACTGATCTCTGCTCTGTGGTGACAGTGACAGGACCTGAGGGAACAGCTTGGAGCTGTGACAGGGGAGGTTCAAGTTGGATGTTAGGAAAAGATTCTTCACTAAGAGGGTGGTCAGGCACTGGAACAGGATCCCCAGGGCAGTGGTCAAGGCACTGAGCCTGTCAGAGTTCAAAAAGCATTTGGACAACGCTCTCAGACATATGGTCTGATTTTTTGGGTGGTCCTGTGTGGAGCCAGGAGTTGGACTTGATGCTTATGGTTATGCTTATGTTTGGTGTGTAGAGATGTTATATTACCTACCCTCCAGGTATGAAAGGCCAGTTTAAGTAAGATATTCCTGACTACAAGTGAGAGATGATTGACTCTTTTAGAATTCACAGGCATATATTATCTGGTCTTGGTGATTTGTCTTTCATTTTATGAATTTGTTTCGTAATTTCTCTTTTCAGCATTTCAGTTTCAGAAGCAATTTAATTTCACATATACTCTGAGTTCCCTGTAAAGGTTTCCAGCATGGGAACTTCCTCAGTTTCTTCCACAGTTAGCAGAGAGACAAAGAATGCATTTAATTATTATGGTTTTATCTTTTTTGGTTATTCTTTATTTCACCCTGAACATCTTAAGGCCCTATAGATTTTCTGGCAGAACACTTCTGATATATTTGAAGAAAGTTTCTTTATTTATGGCTTTGGTGCAAGTTAATTTGGGTATTAGCAGAAATGAATAGTCTGACACAAGGGAGGAAGTAGGTAGCTAAGATCAAAATTAATCATTTATTCCTAAAATGCAAATATCAATTCTAACCAGGATTTTTCACTTATATATCTCTAACATCTCCATGGACATTACTGATTTCCTCCAGTGTATCAGGATATATTTTCCATTTACCTAAATCTTTCAAATACTCTGTATGGTAAATTTAGTTGCTCCCTGAATTTCAGCTCAGTATTATTCCACTGACTTCAGAATTGTAACATTCATTCATTTCAGCTAGTAATTTGACTTTCATGTATCTATTTTTATGTTAAATATTTAGCTGCCAATTAGTGTGGAAAAAGTGCACTTCCAAAAAAAAAAAAAAAAAAAGAAAAAATTATTGTCAGAAGTAGGAAAGCTTATGAAATCTTGCACTGCTCAGAGGTTCTTCCAATACAATATGCCTTTAGCAGATGTTTAAGAAAGAGAATAAAACCAACACAGCTATACAATATTTTCTTCCCAGCTTCCATCAAGCCACCATTTTAGAGGTAGTAATCTGATACCAAGCCTGGTATAATTTATTATCTTTCTGTGAAGAAACAAGCTTTCAGGTTACAAACTTGTTTCCTTGACAACACAAGATTAAAAAAAAATAATAAAATGGCAAGCTTGAAAGTTATTCTTTTTAGATTAAGGAGCGTTATTTGAGTGGAAATGTAAAAATGCATGAGTACTTCTGTTAACTTCTAGTCAACTTCATAAAGAATTTCAACTTAATGGCTTGATAGTGTTCTTCAGAGGGGGATTTTTTTTTCCTCTGTGATTGCATACTATATTCAGACTTCTTACAAGCCACTCAACAGCTGCAAATCTTAGCTGACTTAAATATATATATATATACATGTTTTTATTGCATGTCAGGTTAAAAAGGACCAAATGCATCTTAACTAACTGCAGGAAGAGGTAGACATATATATATATACTTTCCATATCCTGGTGATGCAGTCAAACCAGGAGAACTCAGCTGAATGTTTGGTATTCCAGCAAAGCTTTTTCCAGGATGGACAGAATATTGACTTGGAGCTCTGCTTCACAGAAGCTAAGATTGACAGAAGTATTCTCCAATGAATAAGAAAAAATGCTGTGGATCAGAAGACAGAAATCCTAATTCTTCTTTTATATGGAGTGCTATAAATCAGAATGATGCAAAATAAATTAGCCCTTTGCTCTCAGCTGGGTTCTCCCCTGACCTGTTATATAGCCATGTGTAGTCTTCTCACCTCTCCACCTTTAGTCCATCCTTCCTTAAACTAATCTATGCTGCTTATCCGTCTTGAGCTTCCACAGGTTACAAACGTTAAGAACTTTTGTTATTAAGCTGATTTTTATGTTTCTGTTTTGTTCTAAAACTACTTCACAAAAGAATTGTAGGAACATATGAAAACAAGCAGTATAAGGTTTATAGGAGGAAATGGAATTTCTAATATTTTTAACTCCTTTTCTCAGTCCTTTTTCTTTTACCAGGAAAAACTACTTATACCTGGGACTTTACTGCTAGTATATTTAGATTACTTCGGTGACGAGAGAATAAAGGTCATTTATTTTACTTTTTCATTACTTTTTCATTACTTTTGTACTATATCTGTTTTATTTTGCAGATCCAAGAATTTTAACTAAACAGCAGAAGGTGTGTTTATATTTATGCTTTTGCACGTATGCTTATGCTTATTCTTCTGCCATCTGTGTGGATTTTCAATATTCATTTCCAAATATGGCTGTATTTTTTAAAATTGTTAGGTGTATAAATATGGAATAATCCTTATCTGACCAAGCACTCTTCTGAAAATTCACACCACATAGAGAATATTGTCACTGAGAAAAGGTTCTTATGCCTTGGGGAAACTGTTTCTACCTTATTACCATGCAAATATTCATTTTTCCTGGGAAGGCATGTGGGTTGCTGTGAAAGGGGAGGAAATTCAACTCAAGGATTTAATAAGTGAAGAGAATTTTTGAAGATTTTCATGCTGCTGACATTGATTTTAAATTTTGGCAATTTTCATATTATGAAGGTGACCTCTTTCAACCACATTCCACTCCCAGAGACTCCTTCAAAAACTGGCTAGTTTATTACAGGGAACGTTTCTAAGAGCTTCTGGGTCAGGAAAGGCTTATTCTTTGAAGAACTGCATATCACTGAAAAGGTTCTGTCTGATCTCAGTCTCTAGCTTGGTACCTTATAACAAGTAGCTGTTAAAAGAAAATTTACTTGGAACTTGAATGTTTGCTTTAGATTCTGATCATCTCAGACCCTTGGGAAATTGTCTCTCTCAACTCTCATTACAAATTAACTTGCCACAAGAGTTTAATTAATTAAACATTAAAAGTTATTCTTTTTCATTGAGTACACATTATGTTTTCTATGAATATTTTATGTGATGGTTATGGATTTGGATCAATGCTCTCTCAGACTATCTTCTCACCTTAGTAAAAATGATTGTTTTCTACCTCTGTTGTCCTTTTACTTGATAATATGTTCCAAGCATGTTTTCTTCAGAAACCTATTTTTTTTACAGTAACTCCAATATTTAAATACTTGGATTTTTTTTTTTAAATCTTTATATAGGTTCCTATCTAAATTTCAGTGTTCTGAATATATTTTCTCATTTGAGGGTATCTTTCCTCTATTTTTGGTAATTGTGATATTTTTATGTGTATATTATATTTTTTTCTCCTTTTTGTTTCATTGCTCTCCAGACATGAATCATTCAGCATTCTAAATTCAAGGATGGTTATAGACTACTTATTCCCAGAAACAGTCATTAATACAGCTATATTTGCCCTTGCAAGATAAGATCTTGTTCTTAAAAACATCTGATGAGGTTTTAAGATGCTCACTATACCTGCTAGGTCAGAAAAAAAATTAATCCCAGAACAGTTTCTGAGATTTTCCATTTGTTTCCTTGAATAAAAAGAAAAAAAAAGAAAAAAAGAACTTTTGCAGTGTATTTTCATTGCAAAGTGAAGAGAAGGCTGACAGTCAATGCTGGTGTAAAGTGGGTAACTACTTCAATGTGGTATTAAGTAGTAAGGTTTGACACTAGCCATTTTATTCCCTAGGTAAGTGCAACAATCTAACATCTGCTCCAGAGGGTTACACCCTCATCTTTATCTACCAACTCTCACTTCCATCTGTCTTCCATGAAAATTGTTTTTCCATGCAACACTGCAGTTTTCACGCACATTTTCTTTTTGTCTTGTCAAATAAAAATAAAATCCAGACATCTGCAATTCCAGTCAGCTAGGCTCTTAGATGATACGAAATGGCAAGGCATCTTCTAGTGAAGTAGAAAAGGTAAATAAAGAGTTCAGAGAGGGTATATGTTTAATGGCTAAAATGGACTTATTCGTACTGTTAAATTGTTAAGGTGGTCCCTGGCACAGCCTTGGTGTAGGTTAGCCAGCTCACTCCAGACAATCTGTGGCCAGTGCGGATGTTAACACAAGGTATGCACAGCTTCCAGGAGCCCACTTGGACATGCCTACGCTACTCTGGGGAGTAAGAGCATTTAGAGGTATAGGTGTGCTATGCCACTGGGCCCTCAAAGGGAAATAGTCTCTGGCCTGTTTTAATTATTAATGTAGATGCAGCAAAGAGAATAATGTTAAGTGCAGTTTTCCTTGCAGGTGGAGTCTCATCCCAGTCCAACTGGGAATCTGCTAGAAGAGATTTAGCTGTCTCGGGTTCTGTCATAGGTTCCGATTTTAAATACATCCGGACAATCTAGAAAGTTTTTAGTGTTTTACCTTCACAACACTTCCATGAGGCAAACAAATACTGTACTGTTAATTGCATTTTGTGGGTTGAGAACTGAAGAACAACAATGTTAACAGTTCTGATAACTGAGCAAGTTACTGGAGAATAACAGGTAATCTCGGGACAGTTGTTCTGATCTTGAACTTCTTAGTTGCAATCTGGATGGTAGTTAAGAAACTCAGTACTAAGAAGCAGTTAGCAAGCACCTATGACGTTGCAAATAAGCAGTTTCATAGAATCACAGAATCACAGAATATCCTGAGTTGGAAGGGATCCACAAGGATCATCGAGTCCAACTCCCACCTCCACACAGGACCACCCAAAAATCAGACTATATCTCTGAGAGCATTGTCCAAACACTTCTTGAATTCTGGCAGGCTCGGTGCCATGACCACTTCCCTGGGGAGCCTGTTCCAGTGCCCGACCACCCTCTCAGTGAAGAAGTTTCTTAAACTGTGAACTGTAGCTAAAGAAGCAATAACCAAGTTTAGTGCAGCATCAGAGAAATTACCTATCACTGAACCATGGTTTCAGCTAACAACTCCGACCTTACATAGAAAATGTTTAAGCAAATTCATGCGAGCAGAGAACATGCCAAATACCTACCTGAGCTCTGGTGAGGTGACTCAACCAGTAAAAAATATAATCTGTCTGATATTGCTCTGGCCTTTATCACCTTTTTGAACAGGCCACTTCTTTGACAATATTTCTGATCACATCCACTCTGTAATCTCTAAAGTAAATTACACCTGCATATGAATTTTGCGTGGCTTCTGCCTTTGGTAGTTGACACATTGATTTATTCCATTTAATTTGTTTCACCTCTTAGAAAAGAGAAATATTAACATAAAAACTGTAATTGTTTTTTTCGTGCCTAAACAATGCATGTTTCTTTGGAGTTAATATCTAAAGCAATAACTTGATCTTTTAACAACTAACAAATAAATCTCTATTTAATGCTATAAACTGTGGGAAAAATTTTACACAAATCTCTCTCTTGCTCCCACCATCTCCTCTTGTTTATGTAAGAAAACTATGATAACAATGTCCAACTTTTATTCATAGATTCCGTCAGACTACAAGTATTCAAACCAAACAATGAAAAAATCAGTAAAATACCCAAACAAAACAAAAAATTAAAAAAATAAAAATAAAAATGCAGATATCGATAAAGATTTTCTTCAAATTAATTTATATAAAACTAACTTTATATCATCATCATTATGATATTACCTTTATACAAAACAGTATAATTTCCCTAATATTATTTTTATAAAATAAGGGAAACAAAATGTGTTTTATATAGGATAGAAAGGAATAACTTTAAATATGCAGAAAATATAAATGGAACAGTATTCTAGTTATACGGATAATGCCTTTCTCTTAGGTCAATATGGAGATCTTAAATACCATAAAGATTGTTTTATTCCTGGGTCAAAGATAAATAGATATCTAGAATGGTTCATGTGACCCTATATCTCTCAGGAAAGTTTTTGTTAAAAGCCGTTCCAAAGCTAGCTTCTATTTTACATGTACTTTCTCAATTCAAACATCTCTTATGCTTCTAGTGCTTGTCTTACTCTTTTTTGGGTATTACTTACTAACTTGAAAAACATAATTTTATATGGCATTCAGGAAATGAAGTACCATCAATGAACATAATGGTATAATATTATTCCATATTATTCTCTTTCTAATTAGTAGAGTGTACACATTTTGTACAAATGTGTAAGAGAGCTTACACATTTTTGATAGCCACTTTAGTTTGTGGGCTTAGTATGTGAGAAGATTTTGTAAACTGCAATTCAAACATTGTAGAGTCTTTCAAATTTGTCTCACCTGCTATGCATTGTGGCTGATTATAACATGCATGACACAAATCAGATTGAAATGATTCATACTGTGATATTTTATAGATCTGAGCAAAAGTTTCGAATAATCTTTTGTTAACTCAGCATGCTCAAGTTGTCAAATTTCTGAAGAGTAATTTAATCTCACTTCCTATGACCTTAAAGCAAAGCTGTACTGAAGCATATCTATGCAATGAAGAATATATAAATAAAAAGAGTCTGATTAGTAAACACATGCATAATATTGTGGAAGAATGCTCTTTCCTCTAATACACAGCACAGTTTCTTGTAGAAACAGATTTTTTTTTTCTTTGGTTCAGTTAAAAATAAAGGAATAAGAAATATTTTAATTGTTCTAGAATTTAAGCCGTGTAGTCAAAAAGTATTTTAGTGTTCTGCAGAATATTTATTTCCATAATATGTATATCCCTATGACAATAAATGCAATGAGATAATGTTAAGCTCTCATTTGCTTTTACAACTGCTTCAAAGTTTATCTTTTTCTCACTTTACTAGCAAGTATGCTTACAGCTAGAACCATGCCAAACTTTGGACTTAAGTACATCCACAATCAACAGAAATTCAATTTAAATTGAAAAAGTGATAACATTTCTGAATTTGTTCGTGTTTATAAATATTGGCTCAGGAATAAAAGATATAATCTTTCTAGCTGGAAAGAAGCACACATTTAAAATTACCCACATGGAAATAATATTTGCTGAAAAGATCACAAAATGTGAAGTGATATTTCTCATGTGGCCTTTAATTCCACGAGCCTAGAACAGCCAATCTACACAATTTAAAAAAAAAAAAAAAAAGTATCTTCTTTATTAGATACAGTACTTGTTTACTGCTTTCCTCTGTTGGTTCTAATAAAACACAAATAAATTATCCCTGTTGTAAAAGTGATTGTAACACTCCAGTACTGATTTAAGGAACATAGCCTAGGTTTATCATTCTGATTTTTCCTTTTTTCCTCTTTTATATCTCTGCAAGCTACACTCAGTTCCTTCATGAGACAAACAGTGGTATGGGGAGGGTTGTAGTCAGGACATCACAGTTTCTGTCTATCTCCATTCTTCTCGGTCTTTTCCTCTGCTCCAGCAGAGGTTCTCCATGGGCTGCAGTACTTTGTGGGGAAGGGCTGTGCCTGCTCCACCATGGAGCACCTCCTCCCCTAAACTTGGTGTTCTCTCTGTTGTTTCTCACCCTTTTTTGTTCCCACTTTCTCTCCATATGTCATTTTCTCCTGTTTCTTGAATACATTTTCTAAGAGGTGCCACCAGGTTGCCTGATGGATTAATCTGTGTCCTGTGGTGGGTCTGTTGTGAAGCTGGTTGGAACCAGCTGTCCTTTTCTCACAGAGGCCACATCTGCAGCTACCAACACATTGACACGTAAATGCAGTACAGCTCAGGAAGGACACACTGAAATTACTTCTGCACTCAGCTGTCCGATGGTGTCACAGATATTTCCCATTCAGGCAAATTCCATGACAAAAATTAACAGCCATTTGTAAATGTCATCTCTGTAATTCCTACTCCTTTTGCCTCCATCTTCTATGAGAGACCCTTTCAGAGGACTTTGAAGTCACTTACATTGCAGTACGTTGCAATTAGACTGAACAAGAGCAGAGAATACCTGACTCTAAACCTTTCCAAACTGTGGGTCATGTGCATTTACCCTGGTTCTCATAAACCTACAGGTGAACCAGAAGCTGATTTAGCTTAAAAGTAATAAAAATGACTGTATAAATGTGGTATGTTTTCCATTATATTCCCTATATCTGTATCTCTTTGGGCTCTACCAGTTATTATTAGATGTTCATTTTGTGCTGGAAGGCTACACTAAATCAACTACTTTCTGTATTAAAAGACAGTCTTTGCTCCAAGGAACAAAGGCTTTGTATAATTACATCAAAACCTATGTGAAAATACACATTTTTTCTAAGGGCAGCGCTTCAGACCAAGACACATATATGGGAGGAAGTGAGTACATTCTTAGGACATTTTCAGCTCAGCTGAAAACCTTGTGCAGATTATGAGTGAAATAAAACAAATGAAGGTGAAGTTCAAGGGTAAGGATACAGGCTCAGCAATTATACTCTTCAAACAGAAGTAAATTTGACAGGGTTGCCACTGGGGCAAGCTAATGCGAAGCAGCACATAGCATGTTCATGCTCCCCTGTCTGATTACAATCATACCTTAATGATTTCTGTCCCTTTTTGATGCATCATGCTCACTGATTTATGCACTAACTCTGGAAACAGCACAATAAATAAATGCTTTGCATACATTATTTTTTCACTTCATACAGGATATTGCCACCAGGTGTACAAATACCATTGTATGTATTTCCCTGGTGAGTGTGCTGCTGTACTCCTTCCTGTCCTTGTGGACTTTCATAACCATCAATTCCCCCCACTAAAGGAGAATTAAGCCTCTTGGGAGAAGTAAACTTGTTTTGGTTAGATCTTGGTTTAAAGACGGGCACAATAATATTACACTATCCTGTGCCTTTCATCCTATCCTTTCCACTTTGCTAGAACAAAGGCTTTTAAGTGCTGTCATGGTGCCATTGGGATTCATACTCAGAATTCTTTTGAATTGCAGTTTCATGTCTTAGCACCTACCTCACACATAGCTTTTATTTGTTAGGATGGGGAGTTGTAACAGCCAGTGGATCAAAAGAAAGCACAGCAGCAGCAGCTGCAGTTTTTTGTGGATGAAAAGTCTTGGGGTCAAACTCAGATGTGATTTGAGCAAAGAGAAACTTGTGTGTCCTTAGCAGAAGATCATCTGCTGAGAAGGTCCATACTTTTTCCTCAGAAGTACTCATTGTTTCTCTATTTGTAACTAATCACTGAAGTCACATGTCAGGAAACACTGAAGTTCTGTTTAACTGACAGACAAAAATATAAATAAACTGGAAAAGGACAATTTAAGTACCACCACCTGTAGTGAAGTTCAGCCACGCTTCTTACTACATACAACAATATGCTCAACAATATTCACACCATGCTGAACTTTCATTGTCTTTGAACTAAACTTTCTACTATCCAGTAAGATATTTCTTATTTTTCTGTTTTGTTGTTGTTGTTTTTAACAACATCTACTAAATGTAGCCTGGAGTAATCAACAAAAGTAAGAATTACTATAGGAATGGGTCCCTGATTTTCATGATTTTTTTTTTTTTTTTTGAGCAATACATGCATGAGCAACTCAGTATGAAAAGTCTTGAAGGCATCAGTGAGAATATATAGTTTTCATCCATTTTGATTTTTACTAAATTTAGAAAAAGGATAATTAAAATATAGCAAATATAATGGGTTTGCATCTACAAAGCAAAAGCATAGTTTCAGGGAAAAAAAAAAAAGTTTTCTGATTTATATTAATGATTTGGTGAGTGTCCCTACCTTTGTTTTTTGTAATTTTAGGGATAGAAAATACAAACAAATTAATGAAGTTATGCCCTGTCAGGTTATTAAAACACACCTTTTCCCATGCTGTCAATGCTAATTCTAACTACATTTTTTATTACAGTTGAGAAAAAAAATGTTTTTTAATGACTTTCCTACTTTAGTTTGTGTTTGTTTTGTTCATTATATTTATGTATATACTTGAAGTGTTGCATTTTCCTTTATTGTTCAGATCTGGGTTACAGTCTCACCTTTTCTGATGTGATTTTAGTAGGATTTGAAAGCTTTTGCTTGAATATTTTGTTTCCTATGTCTGTTCAGAGATATGTAGAAAAAGGAAGTAAACAATATATTGCGTATATGTATGATTTCAAAGCTGAGATAAAACACAATTTAGGAACAATTCTTTACTGAACATCCAGTTGCATCCAGTTAATTACTGAAGCTTTTTTTTTTTTTTATGACTGTAAATATTTAAAGATGTTCCTTATAAACCAAGATTTATTTTTACTCATGCAAATTGTTTTCAGAAACAGAATTTGGTGTTCATATATTTTAGTTTGTTGAATCGTGTATCCTGCTGGCTTCAGCCAAACTAAGTACAATCCTATTCCTCTTCACAACTTCTATTCAGTTAACTATTCTAGAATATTTTGATTTCATTGAACTGGAAAAGGCAACCCTATTTCTCTGTGTGTTTTAAGAATTATTCTCATCTGAGAACTAAAACAAAATCCTTCTTTTTTCCAGTCTCACTACATTAACATTCATAAACTTAGACTCCCTATATGAAATACCATTAATAATGCAGTTATAATTAAATAAATCCATGTATCCTTTCATCATCCCAAATTAGCTTAATCAGATAGAAGCTTTCTACAGAAGATAGACTCACTACAATATATTCAGTATTTTTGTAAATTATAATGTAATCTCCCTTGACCAATATATAAATATATATATTCTACTGATTTTTGACCTCCTAATACTTTATGCCATGAAAGTATTTAGTCATGCACAGTGAATGCACAGAAAACTTACCTCTCACGCCAAAGTATCTTCACCACTTGCCCAACAATTTACTTCTGAATGTGTCCCATAGCTCTGTCTTTTTATATTACTTCTGTGTTCAGGAAAATTTAAAGACTGTGAGACAATGTAACAGTCTGCCAGTAAATAAAAAGCAATTGGAAAGAGGAAGATAATTAACTGTTCTTTATTCCATTGGCCCAAAAGTAATGGGCTTAATTTGCAAGGAGGGATATTTAAGTTAGACATAAAAAAAAAAAAGTAAGGATCTATCTATTGGTAAGGGTAATTAAGCTTTGTAATACATTGTCCAGGGAGATTTTAGAATCCATATCAGTGATATTTTTAAAAAATAGGTAAAGCCAGTGTGCTAGGAATATCTTAGCTACAGCTGATTTTGTCCTAGGGCCAGGAATTTGTTTACATGACACCTCAAGATCCTATCCAAGTCTGTTTTCTGTATTTGGTATCATGGCACAGACTGAGGTAATCATATCCACTTTTTGAAGACAATGCTGGAAAAAAATTAGAAGGGATGAATGCACAGTGGGACACATAGCAGTATCACTTACAGTGTCTGGCCTTCAGTTTAGTATGTCTTGACATGGATTTCTGAAGAGCTTCCTCATTAGCCTCTTGCTACCATAACATGTGACAGAGCCAGATGGCTGTTGGGCTGAGATGATATGAATAATGACAACCAGAGGGAAAAACAAACAAAAAAAACAAAAAACACTTTTAGTTATTTGTTGTAATTTGAGGAAGTTTCATTAAAAAAAAAAAAAAAAAGTCACAGTCAGAAAGTTCTAGCTTATTTTTTCCTGTCTTTTGTTAGTTGTGCCAACCATGCCACTATTCAGTCTCCCTGAGAAGTGAAGCAGGTTTAGGTTGTTTGTTTGTTTGTTTGTTTGTTTGTTTGTTTCAGCTCAAGCAGATACACTGGTTAACCAGAGAAAGTTTCTAATATTGCAGGCCAAGTGCTATAAATCCTGGACAGTTTGAGAGGTCCTCATTACTTAAGCTGGAATTTCTGCTACTTTGACAAAAACAATGTCTATGTAAGACAATTTTTAGTGAGTCACACTACCATAAATGTTCATGTTCCACCATATTCCAGATTTCTTCAGGGGATTCTAATTTGAAGTAGTAAATGTGGTTTCAAAATATTCCCAAATAAACTGAAGAGGGCATTTCAGAAGCAAGGATGCCACAAACAGCTAGCATATATAATGAAATAAAGTCAATTGTAGGATTTTACTGATATTATAGTAGCCCACATTCATGAGATTAAACCAGATAACTGTAAATACTCCTGACAATATTTCCAGAAGTAATTTTTCATAGACGATCACAAATAATAATCTTAACAATCAAAATTTTTGTTTATAGTCATCCAAATCTACGCCAAACAACTCAAGAATACTGATAAATGTTGTATATTATTTAAAAAGTACATTTAGTTATTCCAAAAATAGTTATTTCTTGTCTCAGACTTTCAAAGGAATAATGTATATTTAACTCCAGATTGACACGTATACTTCCATATTATTTTAATTATGACATGTGGGTTTGTAAGGGACTATCACTGCTAAAGAAATAATTTTCAGTTTACACACAACATTCTTTTAGTAATTTATTTTCAGTAATTCTTTTTAGAATTCTTTCAGTAAAAAATCTAAGTGCTCAGTCTCAAGGAAAATTGGATATCTAAAATGGACATAACAGAAATAATAGGATACTTTTGAAGATGTCTACAATATTTCTGGGATTCACTGTTTCAGGAAAACATCTTTCACTAGGCACATGTTTGTACTTTTCTTGTAGTTAAAAAGCTTTTTCATGCTGTATGGGATTTTCACCCTCAGAAAACACTGTAGTGACACTAGTGTGTCTTTGTAACAAAACCAACCATTGTATAAGAATCCTTGTGCCATTCTCTTTCCTCAGTGTGGAAAGACAAGACCCTCCACATTAAGAAGTTCTGCATATTTTTAAGCAAAAAATACAAGGTGCTGGAAGGGCTGTTTTTAAATATACACCTAATTCTGCATCTAAATTGACATACTTGTTGCCTGTGTGCTATTCACATAGATTTGCTTGTACTCTAACTGATCTGAAGTATTCCAAAGTTATTTAAATGGGCTTTTCATAAATAGTAGTGTACAAACTTGTAGGTTTCTTGGTAGCAGTAGGGCAATTCCTGAGAAAGGTGGGTTGTTTGGTTTTCTTAAGCTATTAACAGGCAATGCTGGTATTTTATTCCTTTTTATTGTACATGCTTCTGAGATAGATACACTTTGATTACAGACCTCTCTTTTGCTATCCCTCAAGCACAAGTAAACTCCGCACTGTAGAATGACGTTATAGTTTGCCTCTTTCCTCAGAAAGGGGGGATGCTTTTTGGGTCGTTCATTGAATGATTGTTGTTGCTTAGAGGTAGGGAGCTAGGAAAAGCTGCTCCCGGTAGCAGACACCATCCCTACATTTCACGTGCAGAAAACATCCTTCCCTAATGTGTTTCTCGGGCTTTCAAGCTCCAGCTGCACTACCCAGAATAGCCACACATCCAGTCTGTGCCTTTCCTTCAAACTGCTGGAGCAGTCAGTGAGCCAGTTCCTTTGCTGCTTTGCCCATGACAGCATTTATCCCACCCAGGCAGAAACAGGGAGAGGAATCCAGCTTCAAATGTTGCTGCATGGAAATGAGGGAAAAGCAGGGCAGATCCCTGCACCACGCAGGATTGCTGCTGGTTTTTATTTTTTTATTTTCATTTTATTTTATTTTATTTTATTTTATTTTATTTTATTTTTGCTGGAAGCTGCGCAGTGCTTGCGTAGCACAGATAAGTGGAAGCTCACTGAGGGAGGAAAGAGATGTGTGTTGGGGCAGGGGTCTCAAAATTAAAATTTAAGTTCCTGGCTTGCTGTAGTTACCACCAGCTAACATTTGTACTCTGTAGTCACCAGGAAGGCTATTTAGTGTAGACATGTAAAATTTCTTTTACTTCAGACAAAACTAGGAGAATGACCAAGGATCTCTGAGAAAACATTTACATTTCAATTTCCAGAGAAAGATTTTTCCACTTGGGTTTACTACACTTNGACATTAAAAGAAAAAAAAAAAAAAAAAAAAAAAAAAAAAAAAACACAAGAGCTCTGCCAGCAGAAGTAAAGTATTTTTCCTCTGTAAAGAAGTTTATGCATAGATTCTCTACCTCTGTATGTTGTGGTTACGAGATTTTCAAATTTGTAACAAATGCTTCACTGAATCACCCAAAGTTTCAGCCTATTTTTGTTTTAAAATACTGTCATAATGATTCATTACTGTACTGGTGACTCTGATACAGCAAATCCCTGGAGGATATTCCTGACCTGCTGTCACCATATCATTTTCTTTTTGTAAAGAGAATGATCAGAGCTTAACAATTTGAAAAGCCAGTCCAATATTTAGTTTTCTAGTTGGCAGCACTCTCAACATGCCCAAGGGTTCCAGATTGTTTTGCTTAGAAATATATTAATTGATTTCTTAGTTGCTGGTGCACAGTTCAACAGCAAGGTATAAATGTAATATTCATAATTCACTTTAAGGTGTGCTGAGTAAGTCACTTACAGATACTATTCTATTTTAAGAGTCATATTAGAATGTATCTCTTCCTATATTGTCATCCATGGTGTGAATAACAGGATAGAAAGATAAAATTTAAATGAGTTAGACAAATAATGCAGTATGAAAATGTGAGTATTAAACTATTAATAACTTTCTTCACAAAGTAAGACAAGTCATTTTCCTTAAATGTTTGAACTAAATGAAATTTAATTCTGATTCATTTATCTGAAGTATGGATGAAAAGAAAATGCTGTAAATGATACATGTTTCTCACTGCTAATTATTTTTAAAAATAGTTTTAAATTGCTGCAAAGTTTGTTTCTCATTATGAGAAATTTATCTACTCCTACTTTCAAGCTTACATTTTATCAGGTACATAAAACAAACACATTTTAAGACAACCAGAATTTAAACAAAAGGAAGAAAAAGAAAATGGAAGATAGAAATAAAAAGGAAAAAAAAGTTTTAGAATAAAATGGTATAACTTGAATACACAATAAAAACAAATATTAGGATCAAAGTATAAGACATGAAAAATATAATCAATTTGAGCACATCAATAGTAATAAACAGTACAAAAACTACACAAAGTACTTCAATAGTATTTGAGTGCTTAATTCTTCCAGAGAACTGTTATTTAATTCCACAATTATATTTAAATAACTATTTATATTCTATTGTGCTATTTTTGCTTAGTTGGAACTCTTTCAAATTTCACTGTGAAAATACTTAGTTTTTTCAGAATTGCAGCTGATGTAACTTGGCATAAGCTTATTGAAATTCATGAGCTACACTTCCCTGCCTTCATAAGCTGGCTTTTGGATCCAGATCCACACCAGAGACAACTGCTGTCCTGCTTTGGTTTCTATGGTATAGGCTATGTGTATCAAGACTTCTAAAACCATTATATCGTTTATAAGGGGTTCCTCTAAGTGAAAAAATACGCAGCATAGCCATACTCAGCAGGAAAATGGTAGGAAACTTATTTGTTTGACTTCCAATATTAGTTAGAAGCTGAATGGACCCTTCCATTACATTTCACTTGTTGGAAAGTCTTTAATTCCACCTTAATGGAATATCCATTTAAAAGAGAAGATTATATTAAACAGTAGGTTTAATTATGGGAGGACACTTTTTTTACATTGTATGGAAGAAATGAAAAGCCTAGACCTCCTGTTTATGTTTAGCATATTTTTCCTTAATTGATTCATAATTCCTCAAATTATTCACTCTGTGTACAATACGACTTCCTTTGCATAGGTAGTATGTGAAGGCTTTTGATATTTTTACTGTCAGCGCTACACATTTAAGGATCACATCCATATAAGAAAATTATTGAATTTTGACAAATGTGAATTTTAGTTAACTTTCGTAGCTGATCACAGATAATCCTGTATGTTCATATTTTGAATATTAATTGTATGTATGTACACAGATGGTCTTGTTGTTTGATGTGGTCTTCTTGCACAGTGAAGGTGAAGTAAGAAAATGCAGAATGAAAATAAATAAGAAATGAGAAGCACCTGGAATTATTATCATTTTACAGGAATGCAATATACTGTGACACTGCATTATTTAATTATGCTTTCAATTTTACTAAGTCAGCTCTGTAGGTTAATAATAAGAGCAGTAATAACACTAAGAACAGTATTCTTAGTAGTAGCAGTTATAGTGTATAGCACAGGGCTCAGAATTAGGCTGGGCTTGTAGAAATGTGCCTCACACAGAGAATCCATTTTCCAGC
The DNA here is from genome assembly GCA_013399475.1 of Chauna torquata. Lineage (NCBI taxonomy): Eukaryota > Metazoa > Chordata > Aves > Anseriformes > Anhimidae > Chauna > Chauna torquata. The sequence continues at coordinate 148,042 of VXAL01014419.1, read as the reverse complement.
ATCACGTTTCTTGAGCATATGGTGAAAAGGGTGAGATAAAGTGCACTATCATATGAAGAAGATTAAACAAGGCACTAGCTATGTGATGTTTGCTGCAGGTATTCTGCCTGCAGGATGTTGATGCAGAGACAATGCCTCTAGGAATATTAGACAAGTGTGGTCAGGAGCAACTCTTACTTTACACTTTGAAATGGAAGCAGCATAAGCTTGCCTTACAAAGGCTTCAGAGGATAAAAAGGGCAAAACAGAAGCAGTGCACCAATACTTAAAACTAGAGCTCATTACTGTGGAAAAATGCTTCCTAATGAGTCATAGTTAAAGATTAGTCTTAATTACAACAAAATTCAGATGAACTTAGAGGTGGCTTCAAGCTTAATACTAGAGCTTTCTGAGACACTCCAAAATTAACTCTCAAAAATAACTCAAACATGGAGCAAGTAAGAAGGTTTAGTTTGCCAATATTTTGCCAATACGATGTCAAAATTTGCAAAATCTTATCTCATTTGGCAGATATCAAAATATTCCCAGAACTCCGCCACTACCAAGACCTTCCCTCTCCTTGCCATCACCCCTTCCCCCCTACCCCCACCCCAAGAAACATCGGAAGCTTCTAGCTGCCTGAGAATTTATCATAATCAGCCCTGCAATTTCTCATGTATCTGGCACTAAGTGCCCTTAGGTCCCATCAGTGTCCCGTGCAGGCTTCTAGCCAGCAGGAATCTCTAAATCTCAGTTCACTAAACAGCCACAGCCATAAGTCTGGAAACTGAGGTCCATGTTTTGAGACTTTTAGCCAGCCAAGAAAGCAAGAACCTCATAGCTGACAAAGGAACAGACAGGGATGGAGCTGGTTTCCAAGGCCAGCTAAGCTGGCTGTTTTCAAATTAAAAATGCTTTATTTTTATCAGAATTTCATTGAAATATGTATTTTTCATAGATTGCTGAAATTCTAAATAATTGTCACTTCTGCCTGAAATAAGCAAACAAAAAGGATTTGCCGGAAACTTCTGAAAGTATCTACACCTTAGTTAAAAAGATTCCTATCCAAGTGCTCTGAGATAGTAAAATTTATAGCTGAATTTCTATGTAATTGGTAGTCTAGACTTTCCCCTTCCTAAGTGGATGGAATGCCATGATTTGAAGGCTTGTGATATGGTGAAATGCATTCAGAATCGGAAAAAGGTAGGACTCATGGGTTGAGATAAAGACAGTTTAATAGGGCAGAAAAGGAAAGGAATAATAATAATAATAATGTTGATAAGAGAATATATAAAGCAAGTGATGCACAATGCAATTGCTCAGCACCTGCTGACCGATGCCCAGCCAGACCCTGAGCAGTGCCTCCCCCACCAACTCCCCACTCCCCCCACTTTTATCGATCAGCATGAAGTCATATGGTACGGAATATCCCTTTGGCCAGTTTGTGTCAGCTGTCCTGGTTCTGTCCCCTCCCAGCTTCTTGTGCACCCCCAGCCTCCTCGCTGGAGGAACATTCTCCACATAAGGTCGGAGTTGTTAGCTGAAAACACGGTTCAGTGGTAGATAATTTCTCTGATGCTGCACTAAACTTCGTTATTGCTTCTTTAGCTACAGCTGACAGTTTAAGAAACTTCTTCACTGAGAGGGTGGTCGGGCACTGGAACAGGCTCCCCAGGGAAGTGGTCATGGCACCGAGCCTGCCAGAGTTCAAGAAGTGTTTGGAAAATGCTCTCAGACACATGGTCTGATTTTTGGGTGGTCCTGTGTGGAGCTGGGAGTTGGACTCAATGATCTGTGTGGGTCCCTTCCAACTCAGGATATTCTGTGATTCTGTGATAAGCCACTAGCTGTTCTAGGATGTAAGCACTCTTCTCTGTAAAGCAAAACTATAAAAGCAGTATCTTTATAATACTCTGAAACATGGATATTGTTAAGACCCTGAGTTGTTATGCAGAGAAAAAAAAATGGTCAGCCCAATACTATTCAAAATTACTGAAAGAACTGCTGGAGATTGTAATGCATTCTACTTAAAATTGCTAAAGATTCTTGTGTTTCTTTAGCATTTCTCTGCATGAATATAATAATAAAGCGTAAACAGTTACATCGTATAATGTGTTTTACCCAGAGGGCACTGGCATGCGTTCCAAATTGATATATGAAGCCCCCACTGCATCTTATCGAAATCACTTCACACATCCTTGAAATGCAGCCACTTTAGGTAAAACTCAGCACCTGTTTAATAATGCACAGCAAACCTCACATAATGTTTTACTAGAAGAATAAGAAACACAGTGTCCAAATACAATACAGGGGGATTTACTGGCACAGGGTAATTACTTATGTTGAAATTTTTCCAGGACACCGGGGTTAATGCTCCTACTGTTACGGAAAATCCCACTAGCTATTTAATGGCTCCAAATGGTAGAGGCTGGAGCATGGTTTGATGTCTGATATAAAGTATCAGATGAGAATCTTTGAAAAGTCTATGTGTTTGAGTCTGTTCTCAGTCCAGCTTGAAGGTGGCATAGCCCTGATTGTTCCATGTAGTTATCAATGATCTATACTAGTAAGAAAAAAGAAATGTCATGCTTTCAAAAAACTTTGTGATCCACTAAAAGGCTGCAAGGTTTTTTTCTTGATATTAGGCTTACATAATATTGATAAAGTGTAGGCTATTAAAGCCTATAAAAACGTCTATAAAAGGTCATGACTCAAATAACCATTATCAATATGTGATGTAAATTATTCGGGGAGATCAGGAAGCAAGCAAACCATTCAGGGTTGTGTTTCTAATATAGTCACAGTCTCTGCATTATTCTGAGCTGAAGTGGTAGCTCTGTAAATAGGATCTCTCTACTTAAGATACAATCCTAAAATCTTATTAGGGAAGAACCACATTATGTATAGGAAAAAGAGCTGGTAAGCAATGTGTGAAAAATGTATTAATTTGCAGTAGGAACGTTTCTGCTGCCTATGAGAGAACTCATGCATACTTATGTCCAGACCAAAACAAAAACAAAAACAAAAACAAAAAACCTCTGAAGTTTATATTTTAGCAGTTTATCTATTTAGAAAACCAATAAATTAATGTAAATTATTTTGAGGAAATTTATGTAAGTATTGAAAATGGATCATATTTTAATGCTGTTTTGTCATGGAAAAGAATTCACTTTATGAAAAGGCAATTTCCACTGAACAGAGGAGCTGACAACACAAAAGCATATACCGATACAAAGTTATGTTTTACCAGGTAGCTACAGATTTATGTGTGCATGTGTGCACATGAGAAGTTTTTTTTCTTCTGGGATTTGAAAGAATTATTCATTGATTTCACAAGTTGTGAATGTCACAACACATTCTAACCATTCTCTTACTGTTAAAACAAACACAGACTTTGACAGCCCATAATAACTTTGCAAATCAACTCTTATTAAATTGCTTATATAAATCCTTCAATGTACTTTAAAAAAAAAAAAAAAGAAAAAACTGATTCAAAAAATTTTATTTTTTCCTGTACTTGACAGCCTATGCAGTTATAAACGTATACAAGCCAGAATGGGAAAGAAAGACTTGGCATATAGATTTTATTTAAACTGATTGTTACCCAGCTCACTATAGCTTCCATCTTAGTTACTTCAAGGCATGTAATCTAATTTTGTTGTTTTTGACTGCCAGTATTCTCAAAGTAGAGAAATAGAAACTGACTCCTTATTTTGTGTTAAGGGTAAACAGGTGGAACTGCCCTCCAGTGACTAAGGAAGGATCCAGACAGCTAGTTTAGGAGATGAGATGCACTAAATACTTGGATGTCATAGTCTCCATACTGCAACAATTAAATGTTGGAATTAAGTGTGGAATCAAAAAGTTCCCATGAAAATCTCATAGAATGGTGATGATGTTTATATTTCTGAGAAATGTGCCTTCAGATTTAGAAATGCCTTTAAAATACACTTAAAATATGGCATGAGATCTCTTTTGAAAATGGCAATTATACTCCTTATTCACTCTCATCCTTTTGAAAGTTTTACTTTGTATTTTTTCCTGTAGGGTGAACAAGAAGAACAGCTCTAACATTTCAGCAATTAGGAGGCTGAGTTTTAAACATTATGTATGGCTTTATAACCTCAGGCTCTTTTCCTCCTTGGGTTACTGATGGAGAAGATAAGAGACAGAATTCACTTCTTTGTTGCAATTTGACATTATTGTTTTCTTTCATCTTTTCTCTTTTAGCATTAGAGTCAATTTTACACAATTGTTGTTATTCTCTTCCTTTGACAAGCACTGCATTTTATAGAAGTCAATAACGTTGACCAGATAACTTATCATATGATTGCATAATAGTTCCCAAACTATTATAACTAAATGTAAAAGATCTTTAATACTACCATAGCTTCCTGATTAAAACATTTTTAAAGTTAAAACCCTGCAGTTAGGCACATGAACATTTAAACCACATTCAATGAAAGACTGTACTATTGAAAGAGACTCTTTGCTGTTGCTTGGATAGAAGTCAGAAGACGAATTTGTATTTTTTCTTGTTCTAAAGAATGGAACTTAACTAGCTGTTATCAAAAGGTCTGGAAAAAGTCTTAATATATTCACAGTGATGAGATGTGTGGGGAGAAAGACCGTGCAGTGATTAAAAAATAAAGAAAAGGTAGTACAAATGCTGCAGGCATTTTTTATTTGTTCATAGGTTTATGAAAATGAAGGGAAAAGTTCAGTCTTGTATTTTTTTTTTTCTAACAAAATGTCATAAAATGTTATCACATTGAATTGTTCTACTTTAGAAAGTTATTAAAGTTCTTGCTGGGAATCTATCCATGCACAATTTACAAATCCTGTGTAATACTGAGGACTCCCTAATTGCATCAGGGTCTAACCACAAATTCCATTTTGAATTGTCTTTTTTGCCTTTCTGCCTGCACTTTAAATTGAAATTCCACCACTTTATAATGTAAGAATTAATGTAGGGAAAGTTCTTGAGCTTTAAAAGTTCTTTATTTCAAGTGAAGTCCTCTTGTAGAAAAAATCTGGCTTTTTTTTTTTCTTTTCCTGAGGTCAGAAAGCCAACATACAGATCACTCACCAAGAGACTTTCATCAACTTGGGAGCATCACTTTAAACACATACTAAGCAAACATGCTAGGTAAACAGTGAAGGAAGATTAGCTGTCATGCACAAAACTGTCTTGATTTGGGGAATTTTACTTAATTTAACTTATTGCTAATTACTGCAAGCTTTTGATTACTGATTTGGGTATTGGGGAAAAAAAAAAAAACAAAAAACAAACAATGAAGCAAACTCTTAGGAAACCTTCTTCCTCCCCCTTCCCAGGGAGCACCAACCCACTACCTCTCTTCCTGCTTTTCTCAGTCCTGATTCTCTTTGCTGTCAGGGTGTGTTATACTCAGTCCCTCCCAAACCCTTTGGTGAGCCAGCAGGCAGAACAAGAGGCTGGAGTCAGTGCCTAGTGGTTTCTTTCTGCTATACAGTCCTTCTTACTCATTTACTTCCTCTGTTCCATACTTCCCACTTTTCCTGTGTTCCGGCCTGCGTTTTTCTGTGGGCTGCAGTCTCTCAAGGGTGTCCCTGCCCCAGCATAGGTTACCCATAACCACAGCCTTCTCAGAGGCATTTGTCCTCTGGCATGGAGCTCCTCCTCCAAAGTGTGTAACTCCAGCTGTGTCCCCAGCAGTGTCCTCTTCCATGTGTCTCCTCTGCTTCCTCCTCCATTTTCTCCAAAATCTAACCTCTTCAGTTCTCTGGTGTCTCCTTTTGTGTGTGCTTCTTTGTCTCCTTTCACATGTCTCTTTCTAGTGTCTTCTTATGTCTTCTCTTTTGTGTCTCCTTCTGTGTGTTCCCACATTGAGGATCAGCACCATGTGCAGCCCTGACAGGCTGCAGTTTTGGGGCACAGTGGGGTTTCCAGCCATTGCTGATCTCATGGCCTTGTCCCACACAGGGTACCCTGCAGCCCTGTCTACACACACCATGCCAGATATGCTGAATACAGCCTACAGAAGATGAATTATTTTATGTTCCAAGGAAGTTGTCATTATTGGAAGAACAAAACAAGAGGAAAAAAAAAAAAAAAAAGAATGTATTCCAAACCCTTATCCTAAATGCCTAAAAGAGAGCCTGGGAAAAGTATGTATACAGTTACAATTTTGTTTATTTCTTTGTTTTTTCTTCTGCTTTGTAAAGTATCACAAAGCAGATTTTTGAAACATTACTTTGTCACTTTCTACTTTTACTATCCTATGTCCATTAAACATTGAATTGTAATCTTATAGCCTCCACAAGTTTGAAGTTCTGGAATAAAGGTGGATGTAACCTGCCTCTTGCATTGGAGTTAGTCTGAGGGGCAAGAACAGCAACAGCTCACATTCTCATTTCTAAGAAAAGGTAACAGACAGAAAGGTGACAGAAAGGAGCAGTACTCCTGTCTATTCAAACCTTGGGAAGTGTAGGGATATGGAGCTGTAATATGCTAAGATCCAAATACAGCAATGCGTGAGAACAGCACTGACTGAGCTTTACCAGAGCCGCATGACATCTTCTAATTATTATTGCTTATGAGAAAAAACAGATACAGATAAACAGATAGCACTTGATTTAATTTTTATGAAAGGAAGAGTATGAAAATGGATGCCATTAAGATCATAAATCATATTAAGAGGCAGATACACATAAAGAAGTTATATACAGTGTAATGAAACCAATTTGTTAAAGCATGAGATACTTATTTTACAGAGAAACTGCAACATATGTATTTAAAAATGCACACTAAAATACATCTCTTTAAGATATAACAGATTCATCAGGTGGATGATCCTCAAATAAAATATGCTGTTAGGCTCAAAGCATATTATCTTAACAAAAAAAAAAAAAAAAAAAAAAAAAAA